>LPNX010220281.1:355003-407067 GCA_001517045.1 Pseudotsuga menziesii
GTTGGGATAGTCAACACGTGTGAAAGGAACCATCATGAGGGCACTTGAGGTGGTTTAGTGACTTGGTAGTGGCCATTAATGAGCAAATTGACCAAATCCTCAAGAGGGCGCACCTAGTCTCCTTAAAACAGGGAAATGCAATAACTACCCCATAAATGTAGCATAGAGGAGCGCATTGATTCCATAGAACAAGAAAATAGTGGGTAAGTGGAAAAAAAAAGCTTGTATGGCATAACAATTAGTCTAAGCGGGTCAAATGTGGACAAACTATGATCCAAAACACTAGACTATGAACTAGAACCATTTTCACATGGAACACGTTACACTAAACACTTTGAACTTATGAAAAAATTATTAACCAAGGTCTTGATGGGAAATATGTTCCAACATGGACGCTCGATGACTTTAAGTTGTGGGGGGTGCGATGCCATCCTTAATACTTTTACACCAACCCAATTGTACACCCTCACATGACGATTGACATGTTTTGGATTAGAGCTCCAATGATAATACTAGGCATACCTACCATAATTATAACAAGAACTTACCAAATTTGGAACCATAAACCTCCACCACCTTCTGCATGCATGAACCTTAGATGAAAACCAACTTCGTATCTAGCTTTTTGCAACTTTATCCCCCTGCAAATATTTAACAAAATTAGTTGTGAAGGATGGGTCAATTAGTAGGACACCTTGAGCTTGAGAATGTGGAGCTATTATGGAGAAATAAAAAAGTTTATAGAATTTTTTAGAGTGTGGGATGGAATCCTTACTGTTAGCACTATTTTCGTTAACAGGTGAGAGGAAAGAGCTTAAGGTGAAATAAGAATTTATATATGAAAATTTTGGTAATATGACCAAGGGGGAGCTGAAATAGGTGCTAAAGCAGAGGCCAAGGTTTCCATTTTTCCATAAAACCATAGGCTAAAGCTTGAAAGTGGCTAAAAATAAAGAAAAAGTGCTTGTGGTATATAGTGAAGGTTTCAACGGTCAAGATTTTCGGGTGAAAATATATATGATGAGCAATAGATTTGCTATCAAAAGTTGCAAGGATGAATTCAAATTCGTGATCAACAAAAAGGTTTAATAGTCCATGCCGATCCACGGTGGAGGAAAAAGGCAGATGAGATCGACAGTGAATATGCAATCCGTTGTGAGGAGATGCACGGTAAAAGATGATTTTGGAATGGGTGGAAAGTTTAAAAGGCAGCCTTAATCGGCAGTGAATATGAAAGATGGACAAGATCAATGGCGGAGATGGGATCCATTGGGAGAACTTGTACGAAAAATGATCAATTGAATATTAGTGGAATGATTAAAGACCATATTTAATGAATAGTGAGAATAACATGTGGATGAGATAAATGGCTATTAGGCGGTCCGCCAAAGGAAGTTGCACACTACTTTGAAATTCCCAGAACAATGAAAAATAAAGGTGATGGTTAAAAGATAAATGGAATCAATGGCGTGAGATAGATATCAAGTAAATCTACAGTGTATAAATGATCCACTAGGGGGGAATGCATGATAGATATACAGGGTGTCATGGAGTAGAATAAAAAAGGTTAAAGTTAAAGGGTGATTAAGATCAACGGTTCAAGTGAAAGATGGATTAAATCTATGGTCAAAAAGAGATTCTCTCTTGTGACATGCATGGAGTTTAAAAGAGCATTTGTAGAAGAAGACCCAATTCAGTTATTTAGGCATGCAACCATTGAAGAGAAGCAAACTTTTTTCTCCAAATGCTTTAGAACTTATGTATCCCTTGCTAATTAGCCATTTCCCCTAGATATTAACATGTTTAATGAAGAGTCAAAACTGGTTATTTCAATGCTAAGTCAATTTTTAGGTCTAGACACGGAAATATTTGTCCCTAAGTTATTAATGATTCTGTTGTTCAAAATAAGCATGTGTCGGTGAGAATACCAGTCTCATACATGTTGAATCAAGCAAAATGGAAGTTCACTCAAGATGCATTTGAAAGAAATAAGACTCTAAGTGACTTACGAGTCATATCTAAACTAGTTAGGGCAGTTGACTATATCAAAGCTCAAAATTTGATTTGTAGGTCTCCCCAATTATCAAGGTCAGTAATATATATTCAAGGTCAGATGTTGAATCAATGTGTACATTGTATCAATGAAATTCCAGCAAAATATCTGGCAAGTTGCAAGAAAAGGTGGGAGTTGACCTCTACTTCGGTCAAAACTAGGGATTCCTTTGGGTTCCAAAATTTCAAAACGGCCATGAGCAAGTTAAATCAATACCTAATATGTATTCAAGGCAGAGGCGAAAGGTGGATTGGAATGAGGTTTTATTATCCCCTTATATGGTAGTCAATTGAAATTTGTAGGCCTTTGTATGATTTGGTAGTAGTGGACTGCCTTTGGGAGGCTGAGTTAATGACCATAGCAGGGTTCAGGGCTCCCACAGAAGATACCTATGAATCCTATTAGCTCAGTACTCTCCACGAGACTTATTCATGGTCCAACTTGGACATTAGAGGAAATGCATGAGGAGATGGATTCAAATAAGTTGGGGGAGATGTTGGGCATGTGATTTATCCCTTTTTCCACCTCTTTAAATCACATTAACATCACCTTGGGTTCTTTTCAACTCTTTTTTGACACTACTTATCCTACAAACTTCTATTTTGATCTTGAGGTACAACTTTGTTGAATACTACATTGTTTTGAGCAATAACATAAGTGTTTGAGTGATTTTCATGCTTGATTTTAGGATTACTTATCGTACGCCTTGAGATGTGGTCAAATAGGTTGAACCCATGATGTCGAACGAGTATTTCTACCTATCTTCATGCGCAGTTAAATATTGTCCTCTTCCATTTTGGATGTGTTGTTACACAAATGGTTTTACTTGTATGTTGTTATTTCCAAATATTGTAAATATGTCACGATTTTGGAATGCTTAAGAATTTGTTCTTTGACCAATGCTCAAGCATAGGATGAGATAATCGCCAACAAAGCTATGCGATGTCAGTAGGAGAGAGAAACATTAGCCATCGCTATCCATGGATGAGACTACATATAATCATTCTAGCTTTCAATGGTTGTTAAACCAACATTATCATATGAAAGAAATTTACTTTGTATTGCTACAAACCATTCTAGGGAATATTTTCATTAGATATTTGTATAAGAGAACCGAGCCCTCTTGAGGTTAGGGTTGTCGATTATTGTTTAGGACAGAGAACATTCAAACTTATTGTATCATTTTCCTTTTGATAATATATACATGTTGGATCTTGCACCCTGAGCTCCAATTTGTGAGTAATTAGAAGCCATGATTAGAGAAGGAAGGCCCCCCTTCATTGACCAGGAGTTGCCTCCTGTAGTTTTTTATTTCCATGGATAGATTGATTCCAACTTGTTAATTTTACCAGTTTCATTGTTAGTAATTATTATTTGTTGCATAGTTTAGTATACATGCTATTACTTCAACTAATAGATGATCAATTTGTTATTGCATAGCTTCATTGATGTCGATTTGAGTTGTTATGATTAAGATTGGTTTTATGTTATTGTTATTGATTTGTAGATTGAGGCTTGATCGTTGATCACATGTGATTGGATTTCCCTGCAATATATAGTATATTTAATATTTATGACAGAAAGCATGCTCTTGGAAGTTGGTCAAATTGTTGATAGTTGAGTGTTGTAATTAGTATATGCTTCAGATTTGTGTGAATGGGTGTGGAGTCTTCTATCAATTAAAGTTATTATGTTATCCTTTGCAGCAGTATGATTCTCATTTGATGAACAATTTGTCTTCAGAATAGTAATGTGGGTTTATTTTCCTTTCAGCGGATTGGTGAATGATTCGATTTTCTTTTATGAAGATTTGAGTAAATTAATTCCTTTCAGTCAGTGGATTTTAATGCTACTTTATCACACTTAGTTATATATGCAGTTAGTTTTCCTTACCAACACTAGAAGGAATTTGTATCCTACATATACTTTATGTGTATGCTTGAGATAAAAAATATGTTCCTGGATTGACATTTAATGTCAGTGTTGGTTTGGTTTCTTAATAGACCATTATAAGCCCCAATACCAGGATGTGGTATCAGAAGTTTCATATGCATATCCAACAATCGGAATTCATTAGAAATCAGGTTGATCACTGTGTGTATGGAAATAAAGTCGATGATGACTTTATATGTGTAATTATGTATTCCAACGACATGGTGTCGGTAAAAAATAACATGGATTTAATCATGGAGGTGAAACTGCAGCTATCCCTCAAACTCAAAATGAAGGATCTTGGTGTGGCTCATTTCATTCTTGTAATGAAAATTAAAAGTGATCAAGAATGTACAAGGATCCGGTTAAGTCAGAGTAAATATGTTGAGACGATTTTGAAATGCTTCAACATGCAGGAGTGCAAGTCGGTTAAGGTCGTTATTCTTGTAGGAGTTAAATTATTTGTTGAGTAGTTTCCTAAGACATAAGAATAAATAGATTACATGACACATGTGCCCTATGCTACTGCTATAGGTAGTTTGATGTGTGTAATGGTATGTACCCGACTTGATATTTCCCATGTAGTCGGAGTATTGAGGATATGCATGTCGACAATTGGAAAAGAGAAATAGATCACATTCAATAGATTATCCATTTATATATGTGGCACAATGGATTATCTAACCTGCTACCAAGTTTAACCTAAAACTAATAAAACAATATCAAAGGAGAGAAGGAAACTACGTTAACCATATTTTTATCTCAACATTTCAAGCCACTAGATGGACTCATATTTAGGAGAAAGGCATATCAAGAGAAGGATAAAAGAGAAGGAGCGAAAAATTAGGGGAGAAATTAAGGAGGACATTGGCCAACAATAATAATAATTATAAATTTATAAATTTATGAATGTTTTTTAATGTTTTTTAATTTGTTTAATTTTTTTTAATTTTTATAAATGATAATTAATAACGACTAATATTTATATAATTAATAAAATTCTTTAATATTAAGAAATTATTAATACAGGTTAATTCAATGATATTAATAAAACAATCACTGTACATGGTTTTGTTGACTCCGACTAGGTTGGAGATCTCAACAGTAGAAGGTCACCCAATGGATATGTTTTCAAATTATCTGGCGAGGAAGTCAATTGGATGAATAGGAGGTAGTTGTTCGTTGCAATGTCGACTACTGAGGATGAATACATGGAAACCACTCACACAAGAAAATAGGCATTCGGATTGCAAATATTGTGTTTAGAGATTAGGTTTAAACAACAATTTGTTAGGTTGAATTGTGATAGTCAAAGTGTGATCTTCTTGGAAAAGAATTGAGCATACCATTCAAAGGCAAAGCATATTGATGTACGTTACCGTTTTGTGAGAGAAATGGTGGAGAACCATATAGTGTTGCTGGAAAAGGTAGACACAATGAAGAATACTATAGACTCCTAACCAAGTATGTGAGCACTGAGATGTTTACTTGATGTAGGGAATCAATGGGCCTACCAAGCCTAGTCAAGTAAATTGAAGTTTTGGATCTACTATTAATTCAAAGAAAACAACAAGTGGGAATTTTTTGTGTTATATTATTTGCATGGAAATCAATGGTTGAAGTTAATAGTCAATTGGTTAGCAAGTCGTTTAGATTTGAAGTTGAAATATGGTGGAAGTCTCGTCAACTGGATGACAGACGGTGGAATTCTAGTCCATTGGTTGACTAGAAATAGAATAGCCAAGTGGTTGATGAACATGAATGGTTGATGGTAAGTCAATGAGCATAAAGCAATAAGGAATTCGACATACATTTGGAATATGAAAGCCTCAACTAATGGTTGACCATGGTTGACTCAATCAAGTTGCCTGTAACAGAATAACTAAAAGTTTTTCAGATGTTATGGATAACCATTAATGAACAATTAGTTGTAACTAACTGGTGTATCATGAGCTAGTGTATGTGTTGCATCTATAAATATGATGTAAGGAAAAATACAATAATACTATAAAGTAATGTATGGTACTGTAATCAGTGTAGTGAAGTAATTCTTAATCTTTTGTGATCTAGTAAATCGTTGTTGTAAATGTTGGTTAAGAGTGTTATAATAGATGAGCGGTAAGGCTCATTTGTTTGTTGGTTTTTCCCTGTAAAGAGTTTTCTAGGACAATTTTTTGTGTATTGTGTAATTGTGTTTTTGTGTCATTGTGTAATTATGTTTAATTGTAAGAATCATTATCCATACTCACTTTAAAATGTATTAGAACCTAACAAAGAACCCCTTCAAATTATAGTTATAATTATGGTGTGAAAATGTCACTTAGCAATTATATAAATGAATTGGATCAAATCTATCCACCCCTCTGTTACACCGAATCCGGTGTAATATGCCAACACTTAAGCTAGCATGTATCCATGTCTAGGGAGGAAGATGTTCCATCTTCAAATAATTAAATGTATACTAATTAATGGATGATAAAATACAATGGACATGACCGCCTTAAATATGGCTTGGCCATTAAATATTGAAGAGACATTTATCTTCATAACTATATTTAATAATTAATTACTATTACTAATAGTTATAACCTATTTATTTACTTATGTTGCACCGAATCCAGTGTAATATGCCAACCCGTATCCGGGTTAAGGTAGCCTGTATCCAGGTATAGGGAGGAAGATGTTCCATCTTCAAATAATTGAATGTTTAAATGTATAATAATTAATAGTTGATAAAATACAATGGATATGACCACCTTAAATATGGCTTGGCCATCAAATATTGAAGAGACTTTTCTCTCCATAAGTATATTTAATAATTAATTACTATTACTACTAGTTATAACCTATTTATTTACTATTTTATTGTTGTAACATTGCCTTCCCTTTGGGAAATATTTGTCCTCAAAGATGAGTTTTCTCATGGCGTCTTTTATTCTGGCTCTGTGTCGCACTGATGACTTGAGAGATGCGATTTTTATTACGACCATTGCTTCATTTTGATTATTTTTCCTTGGTATTTGCATTAAGTATGAACTTGATGAACTTTTGTTTACACTTTTTCCACTTGTGTGATTGCTTCTTTTAACTATGTTTGTTGTCAATTGAACATACTCAACATACATGATGACCTTAACTATTTTCATGTTGTTATTCCCAACATATTTTTTGATAATTCCCTTGAATGGGCTCTTTGTGCTTATAATGCTCCTAAGAACATCAGTCTTATCTTGTGTCTGATAGATATCATAGTTGCTTTCCTTGATGTTCTTTATAGAAGTCCTTATGATGACCTATGTCCTTCGTGCTTTTGTTATTGTGATATTATTGTCAATGCATTGATCATCGTTATTGTTAGTAACATCGACTTGTCTCTTATTACATTCTTGGTAAGGATCATCTTTCTCCTTGTCAAATATTTCGTTGTCATTTTCTTCATTACTAGGGTATGCTATATCTTTGTCTTGCACAATATCTTGATTGACGCCATTACTCTCATACAAAATCACATAATAGTGCATCTTTTACATTAGCATAGGTGGTTTGTTCTACGTGGTTTTCATGTCCATCTTCATTTTCTTTAAACATGTCATCAATAGATTTCTTTATTTCATCTACATCCTTAAGGATTTTCTCAAACATATTTATGATTTCGTCTCTATAAGGTGCCATGGATGTTATATAAGGGACTTTTGGGCTTATAGGTAAGAAAGTTCTTATTATATTTAATAATAATAATTTTTTTTTCCTCAAAATTGAAATATTAAATCTAATATAATTTAATATTGTTTTAATATATTTAATATTTTTGTAAAATAATTTAGGGTTTTTGAACCTAAGGGATGGTAGGTGGGAGTATGGGGATGAATAAGAATGGAAGCCCAGCAAGGAGATCAGAGAGATTTTTTTTAATGGAGTTGGAAAGCAAAACCATATGTTGGTTTTAAGTGTGATTTCTATTGTTTTTACTTTTCCCTTTTTTCTGTTTTTCCTTTTCCCTTCCTTTTTTTTCTTTTGTTTTTCTTTACTTCTTCTTTTTACTTTTTTTTTAATATTTTTTTCAACAGTAAGGTCAAAAATTTGAGGTTGGTCAAAGACCTAGTTTTGGAAAAGCTCCAAAAAAATTGGGCAAAAGCCGATAAAAATGCCCAAGAAAGAGCTCTGATACTAATGTTAAATTGAATCTAGTGTAATATGCCAACCCATATCCAAGTTAAGTCAGCCTATATCTTCTTCCAATGCACACCAACTTAAAATGCAATCTCATATCTTCTTAAACCAACAAAATATAAATTATATGCATATTATATAAGTGCATCTTTGTTTACTTAACCAATTCATTTACCCTATATATATATATAATTCACACTATGATTGTTGTTGAGATATGCATATACCTTGTCCATTCACATCTAAATGTGACTTATGTGGTAAAATTTATAAAGATTAAGAGTATTATAAGGGAATCATTAACCCATAGCTCATTAGCTCATATAAAAGGGAATCATTAACCCATCTAAATTCTACCACGTAAGCCACATTTAACATTTAGATGTGAATGGACAAGGTATATGCATATCCCAACAACAATGAGAGTGAATTTAACATATTTTGTAATATAAGATTGCCAAGAAAATTCATACATAAGAATGTCGATGATAAGCGTATATAAGAATATCAAGGTTATATAAAAGCATCATGAAATGTTATATATATATATATGGATGTCAACTTTATTCTCATTGGAATTGCAAGAAGGTTGCACATAAATGCAATATGCTCATTCTCATCTATCTATATATATATATATATATATATATATATATTTTTAATGGAGTTGGAAAGCAAAACCATATGTTGGTTTTAAGTGTGATTTCTATTGTTTTTACTTTTCCCTTTTTTCTTTTTTTCCTTTTCCCTTCCTTTTTTTCTTTTGTTTTTCTTTACTTCTTCTTTTTACTTTTTTTTTAACTTTTTTTTAATATTTTTTTTAATAGTGAGGTCAAAAATTTGAGGTTGGTCAAAGACTTAGTTTTGAAAAAGCTCCAAAAACTTTTGGCCAAAAGCCGGTAAAAATGCCCAAGAAGGAGCTCTGATACCAATGTTACACCGAATCTAGTGTAATATGCCAACCCATATCTGAGTTAAGCTAACCTATATCTTCTTCCAATGCACACCAACTTAGAATGCAATCTCATATCTTCTTAAACCAACAAAATATAAATTATATGCATATTATATAAGTGCATTTTTGTTTACTTAACCAATTCATTTACCATATATATAAAATTCACATTCTAATTGTTGTTGAGATATGCATATACCTTGTCCATTCACATCTAATGTGACTTATGTGGTAAAATTTATATGGATTAAGAGTATTATAAGGGAATCATTAACCCATAGCTCATTAACAAGAGTATTATAAGTGAATCATTAACCCATAGCTCATTAGCTCATATAAAAGGGAATCATTAACCCATATAAATTAACCCATAGCTCATTAGCTCATATAAAAGGGAATCATTAACCCATATAAATTCTACCACGTAAACCACATTTAACATTTGGATGTGAATGGACATGGGAGACCTATTTAGCATATTTTGTCACATAAGATTGCCAAGAAAATTCATACATAAGAATGTCGATGATAAGCGTATATAAGAATATCAAGGTTGTTGGCATATAAAAGCATCATGAAATGTTATATATATGGATGTCAACTTTATTCTCATTGGAATTGCAAGAAGGTTGCACATAAATGCAATATGCTCACTCTCATATATATTATATATTTTGAAAACCCCATGTGTAAAAGTACTAAAAGTGATTTCGTATAAGGATGCCAACCATGTATGCATATAATAATGTTGAAAGATTCTAGACACATAGGAATGCGAGTGATTAACTTTTTTTTCTTTTCGAGGGATTGTACAAGGATTTATACATAGTCTTCAAAGGTTAAGTACTTAGTATAATGAAATAAATTATAATTAGTATAATTATATGAAAGTCAACACATATTCATATTTCTCCCAAGGATATAAAGGAGATTTTTTCTTCTGTAGTGACATTTTAGGATGTTGGTTTGAACATTAATATAAATTTTGTTATATTGACAAAATCAAACTTTGTTTGAACATGTATTGATACTCATTTGTTTTTTAATAAAACTATTGAACAAAAGATAAGGTTATTACAAATGTTTGTGGGTGTAATGGCTTTCCTTTATTTAAAATAAAAAACCATTGAACAAAAGACAAGGTTATTACAAATTTTTGTAGGTGTAATGGCTTTCCTTTATTTAAAAATAAAGGGGAAAGTTTGTCTAAATTGATGGTTGTTGTTTGATTTTATGATTAGAAGCCATTTATATTTATGGTTGGCAAACTCATGGGAAAAATTTTGTCGGTTGTTGTTTGATCTTATGATTAGAAGTCATCAATATTTATGATATTTATGGTTGACAAACTCATGGGAATGGATATAATGTGTATTGTAGAATTAAATTAATTTTAATATTTAATATTAATTATTTATGTTTTTAGAACATTGAGGCGGATGATCACATGGATGATGATTCAAACTATGTTGGACAAAAGAGAGGAGTTGATGATGATGATGAACCAAATGAATATGGTTTCAAAGTTGATCAAGATAATGAGGACAATGATGTTGTGTTTGTATCCAATGACATTGCTCATGAGCATGTTGATAATTAGTTTCATATCCACGGTACTAGAGATGTATCCTAGCTTTTATAATGATCCAAATTCATATTACATATTGGATCTTGTTGACTTGTATCACGGATTGTTGTTAACATATAAAATTGACCACCCTTATAATTTTGCATTTTGTATACATAGATATCATAAAACTTATTTATTGTGATACTAGTATTTTCATCATATATATATTTGACTTTTTCTTTTTACCTTATTATAATGATCTCCATGACAAGTTATTGATATGATGATATATTCAACTTTCACTTATTTTAATGAAAGATAATGATGACGTTATCAATATTATCTTGTTAATTTATATATATTGGATGTTGTCGATGACTTTTTGACATAAAATTAATAAGTATAATGATATTACTACGTTGGATGAATCTTGTCCATTTCTATTAAGTTTCTTCATAAATGTTATGCTATAAATTTGAATTCCAATATTTTCTTTTGAATATTTCATTATGTTATTTGAGAACTATGATATATATCATTATTTAGTTGAAATTAATGAAATAAATACAATAAATAGGTCATAACAAGGAAGCAAAACTTGACATTATAATCAGGAAGCAAAACATGGCATTATTGTGGTAGCAGTATGTTGCACTATTATTATAAGTAAATATTGAGCCAAAATTATATGCATACATAGGTGCTAAGGAGGAAGCCTAATGTGGTGTTAATAAGGACGCAAAAGAGAAAGTATGATTGGGTGCTAAACTGGAAGCCAAATATATCACAAATGTAGAAGCAACATTGGAAGAAAAACTTGGCGCTAAATGAGAAGCCAAATGTGGTGCTACTACAGAAGAAAAACTAGAATCCAAAAACAAAATCAAAACTAGAAGCCAATGAGGACATAAAATTAGTTGTTAAATCGGAAGCTAAATGTGGCATTAATGCAGAAGAAAAACATGAAGCAAACATAGGTGCTAAATGGGAAGTCGAATGTGGTGCTATTGTGGAAGCAAACATGGATGCCAAAATGGGTGCTAAAGTGGACACCAAACATGGCGCTAAAGTGGAAGCCAAAACTGTTGTTAATGTGGATGCAATCTGAGCATAAACATGGATGTGAAACCTATCACTAAAGTGGAATCCAAACATGGCACTAATGTAGAAGCAAACATGGATGCAAAATGGGTTCTAACATGGATTCCCAACTTGGAAATAAAGTGGAATCCAAACATGGCACTAATGTGGAAGCAAACATGGATGCAAAAATTGCTGCTAAAGTGGACACCACGTGTACTACTAAACCAGACATTCAAAGTGGAGAAAGTGCCCTATTTTAGGTGTTGTTTATGGAACTAAACCAAGTAATACTTCTAGTGCAAAAAGGGAATTAATCTTGGTGCAATTTTAGGTGATAAACATGGTGCTAATTTAGGCGCTCAAGAGGGTGCTATACAGGGTGCTAAAAGGGGCGTTAAAGTTGGTGTTATTTTGGGTGCTAAACATGGTGCTTTAAAAAATGCTAGTTCATGTCAAGTTTAATGTCATATTTTCCAACTCAATTGGAAAAAAAATACACTAAAAAAGGTTGTTAAATAAGCCACTAATTGTCTATTTTGGTGTAGTGCTCAAAGATATTATTATTTTTTTGTTAAAAATGTAGTGAGATGAACCTAACCATTGGATTTGTTTTTGGTTATCATGTTCTTTCCCCTCTTATCTCATCTTTGATCCATCAAGTTAGAGTATAGAAACACCCACCACCCCCATAGATACACAAGTGGTTTATTCCACAACTTAATGTTGTATCCTCTCAGTATATGAGAGGGAATCACCTCAATTGCAACTACTTTGTAAAACATTTGTCATCGTGCTACAACATACATCCTAAATAATGTGACTTACAACCAAAATTGGGGGACATCATCCCTATATCTGGATCTTATTAAAACAATTATACATGAAAAAATGGCCCATATGTGCCTTTAATAGCTCTTACTACCATATGCCTACTTACATCATCATTTTCATTTTATGTAAAAATGTACATATAAGAAACATTCCATATGCTTTAAAACATCACTTAGGTGTTGATATCCCCAAGATTCCATGGGCCCTAGGGATAGGGACCCTCCAAAATTCTTAATTCACCAATTGTATCTTATTAACCTTTGTGACTTTTTCTTTTGAGGTGATCAATGCTCCAAAAATTCTATCTCTTTGATTAGTTTGCATATTTGACTCGTTTACTTGAATTGTGCTTGATTACTTATGAACAATGACTTGCTTGATCTATTATTTGATTTTAATTGGATGACTTCCTTGGGATTGATGGTTTTGGGGACTTTGTCAATTGCTTTATGTATTGATGGTTTGATGAATTTAAATTGTTAGCTCATTGGTCTATGTTGATTAAAATTTATATGATGCTGTGAATCACTGCTTGAGCTTAAACAATGCACAATATCGCATATTACAAATAATCTTGTCCTTGTCATGCAATTTAAAGAGGACATTAGAGGAAATTTGAGGTCTAAAATGGAAGGAAAATAATAAAATAATATTTATTAATTTTGGAGGAAGAAAGAAAAAAACTACTTTTTTCTTCGTATTTTCAACATATATCCTTGTGTTTTTTTCTCATATTTCGATCGGGAGTACTTGTTGGATGCGGAATTTAATTCCGCATCCAACGAGTACCCACACTGTATAATTTTGATGGACCCCGCTACCCCAAAAAGAATAAATACCTGAAAATGTGATGATGACATCATCACATTTTTTCAGATATTTCTTCTTTTTGGGGTAGCGGGGTCCGTCAAAAGTATGCAGTGTGGGTACTCTGTGGATGTGGAATTTAATTCTGCATCCACCGAGCACTCTCAATCGAAATTTGAGAAAAAAACACATGGGGATATGTTGAAAATACGAACAAAAAAAGTATTTTTTATGACAAATATGTCAAGTCAACCATTATGCTTGACTTATTTTATTGAAATCCTATTGGTTCTTGAACTCCAACTCACAATAATTTATTGTCAGCTCATTTTCATATAAGGCCCATTTTAGACCCAAAATTTCCTCTAATAATAATGAGCCCAAAGAGAGTAAACGATAAGAATATTTGAGTAGTAAAAGGGCACAATGACAAATTGTTTTGATTATCGACCATTTGACTTACTAAGTATGGTATTGGATTATGGAAGGTACACAGGAGAACAAAGGTCTCATTATATCATTCTAAAGCAAATGAAGTTATATGGAATGTTGTATAGCTCTTACAACAACACAAGATCCCATTGATGATTCATAAACCATATTAATCATGTTGGAATACACCCTTTCTCTTGAATTATGTAATGATTATTATTCATTCACTTATAATTCTTCACTATAGTTGCAAGAAAGTACTTCTAAAGGAGAATGAAGCATCTAGGTCTACCCAAAGGATTTTAGTGTGCACTTTAAAGCCCACAATGTTCATACACAGAGTGATTGATACTATGAAGCCTAGGCAATTATGTTTTATCCCAAGGGTCTTTTAGACATCTCATCTTGACAATGGGAAATATAGGAATCAATATAGTGTTTCATAGCTTATCATATGATCATGTAGCATTCCATGAATATTTCTAAGCATGTTAAGAAGAAATGACTCCGTCGAAGCCAAATCACATTGCTTGAACATGTGTAGCAACTTGTAGAGTGATGTATTTTACTTGTTGAATTGATATTTGGTTTATTTTTACATTCTTCAACCATCCTAAGGTGAAACACAATCCAAAGGTAAGTGCAACAACACACCAAGGCACATAAAAATGCATTTTTACCTTAAAATTCAAAGTTGCACTTAGTGGGTAGTTGGAACAATGCCCCAACACAAGTAGTGATGTGTTTTTCCTAAGGAAGACAAAACAAACTTAATAGGTAGACACAACAGTGCATCAACACAAGCATTTATGCATTTACCATAAGAAAACCAAAATGCAATTAGTGGGGAACTACAACAGTGCATCGAGATAAGTAGCAATTTGATTTTTCCTTAGGACTAATATCACATTGTTTCAAGAGAGAAAAATTCATAGAAACTTGAGACCAAGTTGCTCACTAAATTTAAACTAATTTTGAGCAATTCTGATTTTTGGCACAAAACCTAGAGAAATCAATTTCAACATTCAACCATACAAAACTTGCATTTCACTTTTCTCTAGAAGAAAAATGTGATCAAGATGTCAAGGTGTGGCTTCTCACAAAATTTCGTCAAATTGAGGATACACTTGTTTTAAATCTCAGTGCATCCATTTTAGGTTGTACAACAATTGTGTTAGGATTATTAATCGTCGCTTAACCATACTGTCTATTAGATTATTTATCCTAACTTAGGAGTCTTTATTAATTAATTGGGTCCACTGGTACCATTGGGTCCACTTGGCCTAATGGGGCCACATGTACCAGTTACTAGAGTGTGGGAAACACTACTAGAGGTTAACTGACACTGACTGCACTTGCATGCATCAGTTTAGGATCCTTTTAGCCCAATCCCTACATTTTAGGAGCCACTGGGAGTCCCAACACCAACCTCCTTCAGTTAGTTGGAGTTGGAACTAGTCAAGCTTAGTTAGTTTCCAGTTACATTCAGTTAGATCACAATTGGTTCAGTTAGTGCTAGTTATGCATGGTTGTATGTGGGTTAGATACCTTATCTCACCTACCACTTCAGTTACACTTAGTTAATTGTTTATTACTGATGGTATTAGTTGGTTAGACATCTAGAGTTGGCTATTTGGCATCTGATATTGATTGAGACACCATGAGTTAGCTAGTCAGTTAGGTATAGTCACATCTAGTGGGGAGATTCGAATTCATCCCTATTTGATTCAAATTCTTTTCCTATGTAAACTATTGTAACATCGGATTTAATTAATGACAATGATACTGTAAATATCTGAGCTATACCCATTCATTTCCCTTGTGGCTTGATTTGTTCAGTGTGTATCTTCATTCTCCTTTTACTACATCAATAATATTTTACTCATTGCTTGAAGATATAAATGGCACAACAATTTTAACCTGGTATCAGAGCCATCTCGGGCAGGCTTCATGTTTGTTTCTCTCCATTGAACACCAGAAGTAGCTGGGTTTCCACAGAAGTCCCTAATATTGATTTGCTTCCTCTATATTTATTTAGAGTCACAGTGCGGGCATGACGGACCTTGGAAAAGTGTTCATGTCGAGAGGAAGGCATGATTCTAACATAGTTTGGATATTTTTAGTTTTACAATGATATTTTGCGGGTTAAACTTCATATGGATTCGATATTATCAATTCCTCTTCTTACTCCATCCACAAGATATTCAGAATGGAAGTGGAAGATGATTGCATCTCTAAAGAGACAAGGTCTCTATGAGGTATCTATTGGACTTGGTAAAGAGTCTTATGAATACGAGAATGATTGGCTAAATGACAGTGATAGAGCTTATGGAACAATATGTGAGGCCTTTTCTCCAATCTTGTGCATAGTTTACCGGTGATTGCTCCAGGAAAGGGAGGCGAATTTGATTTCTCTGTCTCTAATGATGTTGCTGGTGTGCAGATAAGTAATTATTTGGATATTTTGGAAATAATATCATATTGTAGGAGTGATCCATTCACTCTCATTGATCTAGAGCTTCCAACAAATTCCTACATGATTGCATGCACCGATACTCAAGGTTTTGAAGAAGGAGAAAACTGTGCATCTACCATCTCGATGGAGCACACTCTTGGATCTTATATGAACCTATTTCTATATGATATGATCTTATTTGGATATGATCTGATATTAATTTAGGGATAAATATCTTTCAGTACTGCTTGTAGTTGTTCTCAAGGGACACACATATTTACTGTGGGAACCGCATGAAAGAAAACCCAACAACGTTTTCTTATTTGGAGATTTCAGTTCAAGATACAATATACATCCAAATAAAAAATAGTCATATTTACAATCTCTAGACAAACCCTAAAGCCAAAGAAGAAAACTCTCCAACAATAGCGAACCTAGAAATAGTCTTCGCTTGTCCTCCTAGAGAAGTGTGCAACACTTGAGAGAGAGACAGAGACGAACTTGTTGTTGTGATAATGAAGCGTGAAATAACTTTATTTATATTCTTATTTTCACTAGAAGTTTCCATAATTAGGTCGGATTGACTTCTATTTATTTATACTTTAAGTCAACTTGTATTTTTATCTTCTAGGGTTATTTTACCCATTTCATTGGGGTAATTTTTCTCTTCATTACTTTTCACTATCTCTATGACATCTTGAGAATATATTTCAATGCTACATAAACATCAACATTCCCTCTTAGCGAGGAATGTATTATCCTCGCACGATCTTCAATATTGTTTGTCTTCTAGAGGTTCTTTTGTTGGGATGACTTAGATAGTGAGGATGCCTCACATAGATACAAACATAAACACTTTTTATCTAAGGATGCATCATCATGCTGGAACATATCCGGATATCATCTTAGCATCACAACTATATCGAACATCTTGTCATCATAAGGAAGGTCTCTTCTGATCAAGTTCTTCTGACTAGAACAATTGTTCCCACTAGAACCTTGTTCCTCACTGGAACCACATCATTTTTAAAAGATGATATATGATTTTATTTATCATATTGGCCATCCTGTACAATAGAGGATTGCATCCTTATGCACTTTATCAATCTAAAACTGAATGGAGGCCACAATTCCCAAGAATACACTTCTTACAAGCACTTTATCAACCCCAAATCGAAAGGAGGATAACTCCCCAGGAAGACACCTCTTCTAAGCACTTTATCGGACTCAAACCGAGGGAGGATGCAATCCAAGGAAGACTCTTCTTCCAATCACTTTATCAACTTCAACTCGAAAGGAGGCTTCAATCCCTGGGAAGATTCTTCTTCCAAATATTTTATCATTCTCAAAATTGAAAGGAGGTTGTACTCCCCAGGAAGACTCTTTTTCCAAGCACTTTATCGATCTCAAATCGAAAGGTGACTGCACTCCCAAGAAAGACTCTTATTTCAATTTACTAGTCATTACAACTAGAATACGGTGATGACTACAACTAATCCACCCCTCTAAGCCCACAATTTTAGTCCATGTTTGGACAAGGAGGCTGCAGTCCCCCTAGGGATTTATCGGTTATTTTGGCAGGTTGCTTAGTGCCCTAGCTCCACACTGGAGCCCCCCATAAAAAGGGCTCATCCCACACAGGGATCCTCTTCATAAAGGAGTCCTCTCCACATTGGAGAACGTTCCCATCAGAGCCATCGACGATTATGATCAACTTAACTCAATCCATCAAGGAGTATGATAAACTCAAATCACGTGATCAACTCAACTCAGTCCATTGAGGAGTACAATCACAAACCATCGACAGGTATAATCAATAAACTTAGTACATATACAAGTATGATCAACTCAACTAAGTCCATCGATGAGTATGATAAACTCAAATCATGTGATCCACTTGACTCGGTCCATCGAGGAGTAAGATCACAAAATATCGAGGAGTACAATCAACTCAAATCAGTCCATCGAGGAGTATGATCAACTCAACTCACTCTCCACATATGAGAATGTTCCCACTGGAACCATTTCTCGCAAGGATAAACTCCCCAAAGGAGTCAGGCACATGGTCTTTCCTACAATTCAAGTTTAATCAATTAGTTAGCAACCTTTAATTGTCATGAAATTCAATCAAATGAACAGTTCAATGCAAATGATAATTCACATACAAATACTTATATTTTATTATTTTGTGGGACCCCTCTTGATCTCTTCCTCCTTGCAAGGATCAATAGCGTCCTTACATTTTCATCTTCTTTCTTGTTGGAATCCCATTTAAGGAATAACTGTTGATGTATTTGTAACTTCAGAATGTATTCACTTGTATATCCTATGTATTGTACCCCGATGTTTATTCCGGTAAGTATCTATAATGTAATTGAGTCATGTCATGCCCTGATGTTCCGATCGGGAGATTCAATAATGCAAACAAGTCATGTAAAGTCATTGAGGTTAACCCTCCATTGTAAGTCGGGTCAATAGTCCCCACAATTGAGTCAAGGTTAACCCACCTTGTTGATCAAAGGGAAAAGTCCCCACAGTTGTGGGGCACTAGGGTTATTAGACTCTCCTAGAGAAGTCGGCCCTGGTAAGTAATTGTTAAGTGAGACTGACTTGTTGGAGTGGACATAAATTGAATGGAATAATATAAATAGAAGTGAGGTTCTCCTCATTTCTACACATCACACACACACTCACTCATTGGGGTGCATGAGTGAGACAGGAGAAGCTCTCTCAAGTGAAAGAGAGAGCGAACGATTGTTGGAGATCATCTTTTCTGTCTTTGTGTTTTACTATTACCATTGGTGCTCATTCTATCTCTGAGGAAGTTGCGGGGTTTTTCTCCTTTATGGTTTCCCTGAGTAAAATTCGTTGTGTCTCTTATCTCTTGTGTTTATTGTTGTGCATGTTATTCTCTCAGATAAGATCCTAAGATCATATTGCTTAAATGATAAAAATCTAACATGGTATCGAAGCTAACCTGAGAAGAAGACACTATGGAGCTACAGAAGCTAGGGCTTCTTACTTTTTGGGTCTCTCTCCATAATCCATCAGCAAAAGGAAGCTAGGCTAACTCTCCATTGAAGGGTGCATCCTTCTATCCAAGCGAAATTTGATTTCAGGCATTTTCAGTTTTTGCTGCGGGAAATTAGGGCTTTTCACAAAACAGGAATTTTTTACGGAACTCGGCATAGGATTACTCTCCTCATCAAAATCGAATTTTATAGACCTAGGTCGAGATTTTTGGTTGGGTGAAACTCCAGGAAATTCAAACCCTAGTTTGACCCCGGACCTAAAAAACCGTAAAATACTGAAACTGATAGTTTTGGTAGATTCACTATATCTCGATATTGGAAAAGGTTCAGGTGCCAAAACGTTCACATGTCAAATATAAATTCCTGATGTACACTGTTTCCAGGTTTCAACCTCAGATTCACAATATTCTAGGAGATATGATTCCTCCAAGTTAGGGTTCCAGCCTCTCCCATGATTCCTCCCCAAATAGGACACTTGGGGAGAATTGCTATATCTCGGGATACGAAGGTCCAAATGAAATTTCACAAGATTTTCTAGAAAGGGCATGGACTATAATTTCTTTGGTAAAATTTTCATATCCTGATGATGAAACCATGACACGTGGTCTTCCGTACAACTTTGCTATGCTGAACAGACCTGAAACATGTCACCTTGGGAAAACACTCATAAGTCCCAAATGGTGAAACCAATTCTAATGAAACCTATGTTTATGGAACAAGGACATATTATTCTATCTTATTATGAAATTTAAGAGACATAGGAGTATTACTTTCAGAGATACCGTAGAAACAGTATTAGGAATTTCTGCAGAAGAAATTGGTAAACTAGGGCTTCCTGTTCTGGGAGCTTCCCTCCATTGTTTTCAGAAAATGAGTACACTGGACAGCTCAAATTGAAGAGGTATATCTTTCTATCCAATCATATCTGAAAGAATCTAAGTTTTGAAAATTAGGTTTTCTTTGACAAACCCTAGATCAGCCAACTCCGAAACCAGGACGAACACCTCAAATCGGTAAGATCTAATCTTTTGCTATTTACATTTGAGGTTATTATTTAAAAATGTCTAATCACACCAGCTTGATGACAAGCTTGGTGAAATTGATAACTTCCAAACATGGAAGTATCGGATCTCACTCGTTCTTAAATAAAATGAATTGGACACCTACATAAGTAGAGAGGTTCCATTTCTAGAGGGAGATGAGGCTAAAAGCCTTACACAAGAAGAACTTGGTCAAGGCCAAGAAGATAATTGTTGATTTAATCAAGGATCACCTTATACCACAAGTGTCTTCCCTAAAGGCACCAAAAGAGATGTTTGATTCCTTGACCAAGTTATTTGAAGGGAAGAACATAAATCAGAAGATGACTTTGAGAAAACAGTTGAAGAATGTGAATATCCAGAATGCAGAGACCATACAGTCATACTTTACAAGGGTCTCTCAAATCAAAGAACAACTTGAAGCGATACAAGAAGAAGTGGTGATATCCACCTTGAATGGCCTCCCAGGATCATGGGATTCATTCATTCGAGGAATGTGTGCCAGAAGGAAGTGATTACTTTCAGTAGACTCTGGGAAGAGTGCACACAAGAAGAAGCTCGACTCATAATAAGAGAAAAGAAGATGGGAGAAGCTGAAGATCAAGCCCTCACAATTCAAAGAAGATCCCTCAAGCGACGAGGAATATGAAGAACTAAATTCTTGAAGAAACTATTATCAATCTAAGCATTTGGATAAGAAATGATGATGCTATGAATGAAGAAGATGATGAAGCTGAAAGAAGGAGTCTACCCACAAAACAAATAAAGATAAGTATCCAATTGTCATTTCATGATATTATTTTATTATGCATTTGTTTATGTTCAGGTGATGTGTTATGCATGATAGAATGTTTGCATTAATGACAGTATAATACTAATATGCATGTGATGGGTAAGTAGCTCATGGTGCTATACAACTCTCCATTGCTACTTATCTAGAATGAAACCTCTTTGCTGACATATTGGATTAGTGCACAATCTCAATGATGTCTTGGTAGAGATGGAAGACATCTAGAAAAGTTTCCATGAGATATGGATGAATGTTGTATTCGCTAAAATAGTTGCATGATCATATATTTATGCATAAGAATTCGCCACTATGAATATGCCTTATGAAATCTTTCTAACCATACAAATGAATTTGACTTGTAGGAAAGATCGCGTACAATCACCTATAAGCAAATAAGGATGAGACTTGTTCTAAAGAACAAGTGATGATATTTAAAGATGAAGAATAATATGACGAATGCAGTGACATCATTGATGCAGAACCTTCCAGCTATGAAGAAGTAGCCAAGAAGATAGGGAAGACCAGTTCAAGAAGAATGATGTCTAGGATGTAGTATCGAGACCTGAAGGGAAGTTCGTAGTTCCATCATGTAGTAGATGGAAACATCGTGGGATACAAGGAAATATTTGTAGCATGAGGCATAAACTATGAAGAGACATTTGCAGCCACTAGAAATACACATGACAGGCAGAATCATGTGTGCAAATGAAAGAAGGCCTTGTACGAGCTCAGAAGAAACCCATGGGATAACACATACATGAGGAGCTTGAAGATCACCTAGAGTGATCAAGATCTTAACATTTGCTACAAGGTTGAAGATGAAAGCCTATAGAGGATGACAAGCTCACAGATGGGTGTGAGAAGAATGCATTCAAAGATAGAGGATCTTGGTATCCAGTGACCCTAGATGGATACATAGAATATTAGTAGCAAAGGAAGCTACTTGTCACTCCAGTACATAATGTTTCAATGCGTAGAGTACGAAAGGGAGAGGGAGAATGATGCTCCACTTCAGAGGGAGTGATTGTAGAAGATCCTGAGGTTCGACATGGTACGACAGGATGGACAGATTACTGATGACTCTAGGCTTTACTGAGAGTAAAGTGGATTCCAACCTTTACTTCAAGGTTGAAGGTGGAAGACTAGTGATGCTCCTGTTATATGTTGATGACTTGTTCCTGACAGAAAAGAGTAACTCATTAAAGTTACAAGAAGGAGACTTGCTACCGAGTTCGAGATGAAGGACTTGGATATGATGCACTACTTTCTAGGCATGGAGGTGTGGCAGAATGTGGATGGAATCTCCCTGGGACAAGGGAAGTGTGTATTAGATATCCTAAAGAGGTTTAGGATGATGGAATACAAGGCCATGACCACACCTATGGCATTGGACCTGAAGCTATTAAGTGTTGCTTCATCAGAGATGGTTGATGCCATGATGTATCATTAGATGATTTGTTCCTTGATGTGCCTGACAAACACAAGACCAGATATTTGCTTTGCAATGAACACCTTGATCCAGTTTCTGACAGATCCTAAACATGTTCACCTGATTACTGTAAAGCATATTCTGAGGTACTTGAAGGGTACGATTGATTATGGAATCAAGTATGATGTGAATCAAACGTTTAACTTGGAGGGTTATGTGGATTCAGATTGGGCAGGAAGTGTTGTAGATAGAAAGAGCACCCCGGGTGCTGCTTCAGTATGGGATCAGGTGTGATCTCTTGGTTTAGCAGGAAGCAATCCTGCGTAGCACTGAGTACAGCTGAAGCAGAGTACGTCACAGCTTGTTTGGCTATTTGTGAGGTAGTATGGCTGAGGAAGCTACTGTCTGAGTTATTTGATCTCCCGTTGGATACTACATGTATCTTCTATGACAACCAGAGTTGTGTGAAGTTGTTCGAGAACCCGGTGTTCCACAACAGGTCGAAGCACATCGAGATCAAATATCACTATATCAGGGAGATGGTGCAGAGAGGAGTAGTGAAGCTCCAGTATGTTGTGACAGACGAGCAGATAGCATATGCGTTGACCAAACCACTAGCCAAGGTGAAGTTTGAGTACTTCAGAGAGAGGCTTGGTGTTCTTCAAATAGAAGATACTTCGAGGAAGAAGTGATGGGACATATTTGCAAGAGCCATTCCAATCATGGTAGGAGGATCCTTCCCATGGCTATGAATGTAAGTGCTGTGTGATGAGCATCAGGATGATGCTTCAGTTTTTGCTATGATGATTATCAGGATGATCATATGATGATGATATGCATCGGGATGATGTTGTGATGAGTATCAGGATGATACTCAGTGGATAGATTGTACAGATAGCATGTAAAATATCCTAAGAGATCCAATAGTTTGTGCTCGAATTCTCTTTTGAGGTTTTGCTACAGGTTGGTCGTGGACAAGTTGTGCAGGTAGCATAGAAAAGATCCCGGGAGATCCTATAGTCTATGCTAGGATGCTCTTTCGAGGTTTTGCTACATGTAGCATAGAAAAGATCCTGGGAGATCCTATAGTCTGTGCTAGGATGCTCTTTCGAGGTTTTTCTACTAGAGGCATGTAATCAGCCCTGCAGATCCAATAGGTTGAGCTATGTGATCGTAAAAGTCCCGGGATTCTCTTTAGAGTTCTTGCAAGTTGCAAGACACTCTTTTAAGGTTTTGCTTGACCACATAGAAAAGATCCAGGGATATCCTATAGTCTGTGCTAGGAAGCTCCTTTGAGGTTTTGTGGTGGTAGTCACATAGAAAAGATCCTGGGAGATCCTATAGTCTATTCTAGGATGCTCTTTCGAGGTTTTGTGATGGTCACATGTAAAATATCCTTGGAGATCCTATAGTCTGTGCTAGGATGCTCTTTCAAGGTTTTGTTGGCACACGTAATTAGTCCTAAGGATTCCACAGTATGGCCAAAGATGATGAAGACCTACAGAATCCATTCTCTAGGAGAATGGAGGCACCTGTTCAGTTACCAGGAAATTGATTTAGTTTGTGATTGAAGCTCAGCTTAGTGCTGAGAAGACATTCTCTTGGAGAATGGAGGCACTTGGACAGTTACCAGGAAATTGATTAAGTCTGGGATTGAAGCTCAGCTTAGTGCTGAGAGGCCATTCTCTGGGAGAATGAAGGCACCTGGTCATTTACCAGGAATTTGTTTCAGCCTGAGACTGACACTCAGCCTAGAGCTGAGAGCCATTCTTTGAGAACGAAAGATGTAAGTGTTGGGCGGGCCATTCTGACATGGTTCTTGGATTTGTTCCTCTCATGGTAAGATATAAGTGTTGAAGAAGATGAAGACCTACTTGGAGGCTAGGCCTACAACCAGCATGAAAAAGGGTTGGCTCTGTAGAACTTCTTGTGACGATAAGAATGAAGAGATAGCACCATTTGATTGAGATAGCGGAAGCAGTGATGATGATGATGATCCAGTGATGATCCAGACTTATGAAGATTACTTGACGATGAAGATGACTTGACGATGAAGATGACTTGAAGATGAAGATGACTTGATGATGATCCAGATGATACAGAGAAGAAGACTTGTGCTGATAAATTGTGTTTAGAGAATACCTTCCTAGTTAAGAGGGAGTGTTGATGTATTTGTAACTTTGGAATGTGTTCACTTGTATATCATATGTATTCTACCTCGATGTTTATTCCAGGAAG
The DNA here is from genome assembly GCA_001517045.1 of Pseudotsuga menziesii. NCBI lineage: Eukaryota > Viridiplantae > Streptophyta > Pinopsida > Pinales > Pinaceae > Pseudotsuga > Pseudotsuga menziesii. The sequence continues at coordinate 379,821 of LPNX010220281.1, forward strand.
TATCTATAATGTAATTGAGTCATGTCATCACCCGATGTTTCGATCGAGAGATTCAATAATTTAAATAAGTCATGTAAAGTCATTGAGGTTAACCCTCCATTTTAAGTCGGGGCAATAGTCCCCACAATTGAGTCAAGGTTAACCCTCCTTGTTGATCAGAGGGAAAATTCCCCACAGTTGTGGGGCACTAGGGTTATTAGACTCTCCTAGAGAAGTCTGCCCTGATAAGTAATTGTTAAGTGAGATCGACTTGTTGGAGTGGACATAAAGTGAATGGAAGAATATAAATAGAAGTGAGGCTCTCCTCATTTCTACACATCATACACACACACTCACTGGGGCGCATGAGTAAGAGAGGAGAAACTCTCTCAAGTGAGAGAGAGAGAGAATAGATGTTGGAGATCATCTTTTTTGTCTTTGTGTTTTACTGCTGCCATTGGTGCTCATTCTATCTCTGAGGAATTTGTGGGGTTTTTCTCCTTTATGGTTTCCCTGAGCAAAATTATTTGTGTCTGGTGTCTCTTGTGTTTATTGTTGCGCATGTTATTCTCTTAGATAAGATCCTAAGATCATATTGCTTAAATGATAAAAATCTAACAATAACAACCTGTATCATCATGCATAACCAATGACAATCTCCTCGTCTAGACATAATGCAATCATTGGTGCACACATAGAATGTACTAGAGGAAGTACACCTTTTAATGATCTTCTGAATTTCCTGAGGATCGTCATTTCTTGAAATTTTTTGTAGAGTATCTTCATTAGCATCAAGAATTGAGGCATGGTGTTTGCATTTTCTTGTCTTCCTGCATTATGCATCAAAGTGACCTAGCTTGCCATAATTGAAACATTTGAGCTTGGATTTATCTTTCTTAATCTTTGGATTTTGGACTAACTTGATGCCTTCCTTTCCCTTGTTCCACTTTACTCTCATGTTTCCAATTCTGGTTGCAAGAACTAGTTCTTCTTCCTTTTCCATGGAGGTAGAGGCAAGCTCCCTTGTTTCCTCTTGAATACATCTTGACCAAAATTTATCAAAACTAGGTAACTGGCCACAACGACATATCCCTTTCACAAACGGATTCCATTATGAAGGAAGTCCACCCATATATGTTAATACAAGATCTCTATCATAGACACTTCCATTAACAACTGCTAGCCAATCTTTGATATAAGTTATCTCTAAGAAATAAGAAGAAACTGAATCATTCTTTGTGAACTTGACTTGACGAATTTGATCTTTTAGGGCCAAAATTCTGCTAGGATTCTCATTATCAAATAGTTTCTTCAAGGAATCATATATATTCTTAGCAGTGTTTTGTCTTACAATAATAGGTACAAGATAATCTTTTATTAAGTCCATCAAAATCCTCATGGTTGTGGCTCCATTCTTCCTAAATATTGATTTTTCTTGAACTCCCTATGGTTTTGAAATATCTTTGAGTATATGATCCTTGTGATAATGTTCATTTAGGAGCATGGAATCCTACTCTTCCAATATCAAAAGTTTGAAATCCCCTCCAATCTATCTTCTACTTTGATTCCAACAACCATCTTGACAGGAGTCTGAAAACTGAGATTTGAAATTTCTTGGCGAAAATTCAAACTTCACAAAAAAATGAATTTTCAGATATGCAATTTGCCACCCTAAATTTATCGGTCCCTGATGTTCGGACCCTTGATTTTCGGCCCCTAGATTTTTCAGCCCCGTATTTTCGAACCCTAATTTTGTACCCTTGATTTTCGGATCTTAGACTTTCGACCCCTGATTTTCAAACCTACATTTTTTTCCCCTTATTTTCAGACCCTAGATTTTTGGCCCTTGATTTTTGAACCCTATATTCTCAGCCCTTGATAATTGGACACAAGGTTTCCAGCCCTTGATTTTCAAACCCTAAATTGTTTACCCCTGATTCTTAGACGCCAGAGTTTGGCCCCTAAATTTTTGGCCTCTGATTTTTAGACTGTGTAATGGACTCTTTCACAAATGACTTTGATACCATGTTGATTTTCAAGATAACAATATAATTTTTATCTCTTTCGACTTTAATCACAATACATATAAGGATATATGAAAGATAACTATGCACATAGACATACAAAGAGACACAAATATTTACCCTGGAAAACCACAAGGGAGAAAACCCAACAACCTTTTCTTATTCAAAGATTTCAGTTCATGATACAATATACATCCATATACAAGAGAGTCATATAGACAAGCTCTAAGAAAACCCTGAAGCCAAAGAAGAAAACTCTCCAACAATATCGAACCCATAAATAGTCTTCTACAACCCAAGAATAGTCTTCACTTGTCCTCCTAGAGAAATGTGCACCACTTGAGAGAGGGGGGGGGGACTCGTTGTTGTGATAATAAAGTGTGAAAACACTTTATTTATACTCTTCTTTTAGCTAGAAGTTTCCATAATTAGGTTGAATTGACTTTTATTTATTTATTTATTTATCTTTTAAGCCAACTTGTCTTTTTGTCTTCTAGGGTAATTGTGCTCTTCATTTCTTTTCACTTTCTGTAGTACCTCTTGAGAATATATACCGATGCTACATAAACATCAACAACATATACTCTAAATATGTATTCTTATAGAGTTCTTATATCAATACAAAATCTCATGTGATCACTTTCTGCATTGGCTATAAAAATCTATTGGAATGACCTCCTTTGTAGATGATAACATCACCAATGTATCCAAGACACTTCTCCCTAAGAACGAGCAATCATAAGAACAAATTGGATTTCTAACAATGAAGGTATCACTAATTATGGAGATATAACTAATTGAATAAATTTATTTTTGTTGGAAAAAGACAAAAATAAGCTAATTGGATAAATTTCACCCCTAAAAAATACCTTGATGAGCTCAATCTGTCCTTCATTATTGCTACTTATTTCCTTTTTCTTCATGAAAGAGAAAGTTTGGCTTGGTCTATATTTCATTGGCACAACAAACACAATTGGATCTCTTGTAAGTAAGAATTTCTCAAAAAACATTTCCAAAAGTAAAATTGGATCAATACCATAAACACGCAATAAGTACTCATGCCAGCTTGCTTTCCATACAATTTCTTCAAACAAAATTTTCAATTGTAGCCTATGTTTCACACACATTTTCACCTTTACAAGGAATTTCATACAACCATCAATATCAAATCTTTATAACTTAAAACGCTCACAAATAACACTAAAAAACTCACATGCTTCCAAACACATCCTGTGCACTCTTTTTTTTTGGTCAAATCTATAAATGCATTTACCATCATCATTTTTAAGAGTTTGGCAAGCATGTCATAAATAATGTTTCAACAACATAAAGACATTCTATTCTTTCCTGCACTAATCCTACATCAATAAAGTTGTAGCATTCAAACATATCCATACACTTGATCTTCTTGTGAAAGAATCAAACTTCTCGACCTTGCTTTGATGACATGATAAAACACAATAGAAAAGAGTATGTCTCACAAATAATTCATATATGTTTCAATGTTTCAATTTTCTTTGCGTGGTTCATAGCCTCGGAAATGTGGCGAAGGCTACATCCACATTAACAATTCTAGGGGTCCCACCCGAAGGGGCCTCACCCTATTGGCTCCAGTTTAGGAAGCCTAACCCCTAAAGACCTAGAGAGTTGGATTTGTAAGAATTGAACCCCTCATCTCAATATCAGTGGTCTTTGGACTTGGACTCCAACCAACTGAGCTACCCCTCTGGGTTATTTTCAATGTTTCAACTTGATATGATATTCATTTATTTATAGCATATGATGACCATTAAGTTTTGTTATCAACCTAATTTTTCTCACCATAATAGTTTGAGTAGTTTTGCATGGATACACCACTATTGCAACAATAATCCACATCATGCACCCCACTTCATCATCATATGACCTTATTGCACCTCACTTAGCCAAGTCAAACCATTAGTTGACAATTTTTTGAGGCACACAAATTATCCTCAATTTTTTGCACTTGCTGCACATGAAATCCCTCAATTTTCGCACAACCATTCTTAGTGAAAAATGGCCCATTCATGGCTCATAAATACATGTGTTTGTTTAGCTGACATAGTGAGTGCATGTGGATCTTTTCAAACAGACATATTCAATAATACCATTGATTAAGTCTTCCATGATATCCACCAAAGTTCTGGGTTCTCATTAATACATTGAGAGAGTTCATATGGAAAATACATCCAAAAGGGGATCCTACTATTCACCTACAAATAAAGGTCATGAGGTCGCATTTTATATAGAGAAAATAGGATCAAGGTTATGCCCACAAAATTTCATTGGAGACATTTAAACCATTATTCATGCTTCACCCTTGATAGCTTCTTGCCTTTTGGCTAGCTTCTATTATTGTCCATCCACATAAGGAGCTTGCTACTTTCATCTACCAGATTTGAAGCTTGAGCATAAAAGGAGAAAAAAGGACCCTCCCAAAAAGAAGCTTTGGAGCCCACTTACTACAACAAGGTATCTCTCTAGGTGTTGCATTGTGTGTCTCTATTTATTTCTTCATTTGGAGTTAATAAACATTTTCCTTTTCCTACCATTTTTTTTGACAAAAACAAGTATGTTATATATTAGAACTCAGCAATGAAGCCGCTAAAAATTACAAAGCTAGTTTGTGCAAACCGGTACTTATTCTACTACCTCCATGCTTGGTAACCACTCCAGTTAAACCAAATTCATGCTAAGGGGGGAAATCAATACTTAAGAGTTGATTTACACACAGTTCATTTCTACCAACAACCATAGATTTATTAGCAGAATGATCTGCTATAGCATTTAGCTCACGAAGGATATGAAAAAATTCTATCTGCCTAAATGACTTAGAGAAGGATTTGATTATGTTAATCAGCCTAACTAACCTTAAGTTCCTACAATGATTTTCTCCATTCATTGCTTGGATTATTAACCTGGAATCTCCAAATACCATGACTTCACCCACTCCTTTATCCTTCAACTGCTTGAGACCTTGCCAAAGTCCATATCCCTCGACCATATTATTGGCATATTGCCCTATATTCCAATAGTACTCTATATCATTTTTTCCTTCCGGGCAAATAACGACCCCTCCACCTCCCACTCTCCTTGGATCCCCCTTGGAAGCTCCATAAAAAAAAGTTTAAATATCTTCCTTTCTTTCAGCCAATTCTCAAACTGAGACTTATCAAGTCTAATTTCCCAATTTTCCAACTATTTTTTGGCTAAAGTAGCTTTAGCAGAGGAGTTGAAGCTTTGCAGCCAATTACTTTCTTTATCAGTCAACTTAGCTTTGTTATTGGGAATCATCATGACACTTACAACCTCACCCATTAAAGGGTTTTCCTTGATTGCTATTTTCCAAGCGGGTTGAGCTATATCTTGGAGTATTCTATGGTTACTCTCAATCCATATGCACCAACAAATGACTTCGGGAATCTTCATCCAGCAAACTCTAAAACCTCTTTTCTGGTCCAGATTTTTGTTGTACAATTTATCCCAATTGAGGAAGCACAACTGGATATTACCCTGCAGTTGAATCCCATCCTCCCAAGGTTTCATCATTTCATTCCACACTGAGCTGGCATAGGGACAATTTAAGAACTGGATGCTGAACACAGTGAGTAGAGAAATGGTCCAACGAAACCTCTCTTCTCCATATTTTCACCGATGAGGATTTTATCATGTACTAACGTCCAGGAAAACAAATCAATTTTGGGTAAGATTGTAGGGCACATTTGGAACAACAACAAAGCTCTTGTAACCTTCAGCCGTCGTGTAACTGCTGGAGCAGCTTCCTCACCCACGTCGATCCCTTCTCCTTTTGGTCGTCGGTGCTATACCTGTTAAGTGACTTAGCAGGTGTTTTTTATCATCGTCGAATTCAACAGGGCAATAGGTAGACACCAACTGGCCCATCGATTTGGAGACTCATTTTCCCATGATATAATGTCCCACAACGAATTGATTCCCAACGTATCCATCCATTGTTTAAATCTTGGTAGTACATGAGGATGTTTCCCAAGAATAGCATCCTGCCAAATATTTATCATCTTACTGTTGCCAGGGATCCAGTGAAGCTCTTCCTTGAACTTGGCCAACACCTTCCTGTAAAGGGAATAGATGGGGAATACTTGCTTATTCTCTTGTTCGTTGTCAAGGCATCGAAGCCTCGGGCCAGAGTAATACTTGCACTTAATCACCTGACTACACCAGGATGGCTTGGAATTGACCATATTCCAAAGAAATTTAGCTCCCATTACCAGATTTTGAGTTTTCAAGTCTCTAATTTGCAATCCTCCCTCCATCTTAGGCAATTTGATTTTCTTCCAGCTAATCAAAGCAAACTTTTTCCATCCACCATTTTTCACTCCTTGCTAGAGGAAGGATCTCAACAGGCCTTCAATCATTGCAATCATTTTGGGAGGGGCTAGCAGAAGGGAGCATTGATAAAGGAGATAACTATTCAGGACAACTTTTATCAAAACCAACTTCCCTGCCAGATTTAGCCAAGTTGCTCCCCATCCTAGAATTTTCTTTTTGATTTTTTCAACAAGAAGGTTCTAGGCCAAGATTTTGGGTTTGTTCTTGAATATTGGTACCCCTAGGTACTTAAAGGAGTCCCAGCTAGTCACTCCTTCAATATCAAGGACGCAGGAAATTCCTGACATCTCCCTTGGATTAATATTCCAGCTACAGATCTTTCTCTTCCTAAGATTAATCTTACTTCCCGAGGCTTGGAAATATCGGTCTAATTCATTCTTGAATCTTCTTGCTATAATCTGGCTGGCGCCTCCGAGCAAGATTGTATCATCAACAAACTACGCATGATTGATATCTTTTGTTCCCCGAGCCATCCTAATGCCCAAAACCTCTTGATCCTGCCTAGCTTGCTCCAGCTGAAGGCTAAACACCGAAGCTTAGATTGCATAAAGCAAAGGAGAGAGCGAGCATCCTTGCCTCAGTCCTCTCGAAGCATGAAAAAAGGGGGCTGCCCTTCCATTAATAAGCGGGCCGATCCAGAGTTTACTAATGTAGGCCTTGACCCATCTGATGAAGCTTGGATCAAAACCAAATCTCGGCATGACTTGATAAAGAAAGGAGTGACAAACTCTGTCTAAAGCATTTTCTAAGTCAATTTTCACCGCCATTCCCTTTTCACCATTCTTCAGGATTGAGTGGATTGCCTCTTGGACTAATATGATATTGTCCCAGATTTTCCTACCTTTAATGAAGCCTCCTTGATTCTCAGGGATAAGGTAAGGCATAATGTTTTTTAACCTTCTGGCCATTATTTTAGTGATAATTTTATATCCAATGTTGCATAAGGAAATGGCCGAAATCTGTCAAAGAATTGGCATCCTTCTCTTTGGGTATGAGTGCTAGGAATAATGAATTCGTGCTAACCCCAATTTTATCACGTCTCTATGATTTGCTAACCATTTTGAATAAGTATTTTTTAATAATTCCCCAACGTGCTTTGATGAAGTTTACATTATAACCATCGGGGCCAGGTGCCCTGTCATCTTCCATGTCCTTAAAAAATTCCTTTATCTCCTCCATCGTGACCAATTGATTCAAACTATTATTACCTTTACTTTTGACTGAACGAGGGGCTAGCTCCATGATATCGATTTCAGCATTGGTAGGCTGAGTTGAGAAGAGGTCGTTGAAGTGTCTGGTGGCTTCCACTTTGATGTCTTCGAAGTCTTGGATAATAGTGTCTTGTGCATGAATCTCGTGCACAATTTTGAAGTTCTTTCTTGCCTTGGCATGTTTATGAAAATAACTAGAGTTTCGATTTCCATCTTTGAGCCAGTGACATCTAGCTTTCTGTCTCCATCATTCTGCTTCCTGCCTACAGGCAATGTCGAGCTCACATTACAGTTTTAATTCCTTTTTAATGTCTTCTTTATCAATACTTTTAGTTTCCATGTCAGTCTGGTGGATTTCCAGCTCTAATGCTGCTTGGATTTTCTTTTGATTTAGAGAATCAATCAATTTTTCCCAAGACTTTAGTGGCTTCTTCAGTATTCTTAATTTCTCTTCCCAAACAAAAAAGGGTGAGCTAGTGACCGGGGATGACCAAGAATTAGCCAAAATCCCCAGGAAATCCTTGTGGGTGACCCACAGTGGGTTGAATCTAAAGGGAATTGGGCCTAAATTCTTGCCATTCCTCATCTCAAGCAGAATTGGTTTGTGGTCAGAACCCCCACAAGGCAAGATTTTGGATGAAGAATTCAGACCCAGCAAGAGGAAGGTGTCTTAGACCAGGAAATGATCCAACCTAGCTGTTATATGCTTTGGGCCTAGCCTCTTCTTGTTCCAAGTGAATTTTCCTTTAGAAGGGATAACATCTGAAAGGTCCCAGTCCAAGATGATGTCATCAACTAGTTCTGTTATGGGATCTCTGACAAAACACCCCCCTCTTTTTTTATCTTGGCTTAGAGTGATATTTAGATCTCCAACAAGGATGACATTTCCCTGTAGATTACTCCTTTCATCTCGAAGGATATTCCAGCAAAACTTTCAACGCAAGAAATTACTCCTTTCTTTCTGCAGCTGTGTGGTGAGGATCCAGTTTGAACTATGTTTGATATCAACAACTTTGAATTTCTACTCATCCCAAAGGGTTCCAATGCCTCCAGAGGCTCCCCTTGAGCTGATTGTGACACTTCCTCCTTTCTTCCAAAATTTTTCACTTACCTGGAGAAATGCATATTTCTCCATCTTGGTCTCCTGGATTAGTAAGATGTCTGGTTGAGATAAAGATATTAAACCTTCCATAGATTCTTCCTTGTCTTTGCTTCCTAGAACCCTACATTTCCAAGAGAGGACCTTCATTACTTACTTTTGGAAGTCGAGGGCATCCCTCTCTGGAATTGCCCTTGTTGATGGGTGTTTCTAGTATTTTTCAGCAGCTTTTCCAAAGTTAGCTGGGAGCCTTGCAATTTTTCCTTGTAGGTGGATTTCTCCCTCACTTATTTTTTCGATCTCCTTCCTTTGGTTTTTTTCTTTCTTAGCATAGCCAGCTCAATTTCCCCTTCTTCCTCTTCTTCTTCTTCCATGTCGGATTCCTCCTCTGACTTCCCCTGGTTTTCTCCTTCTTTTATCACCTCTGCTCCTGCATCTGTCTGGATCAAGGTGGTAAAGTCTTTCTCACATTGTTCTGATAGGACTTCTTATGGATCCTTGATCTCTTCATTGCTGGATTTCTCTTCTGAGGCATTGGTTTCATCCCTCGTCTCATTGGTATTTTGCGTTTCTTGACTTCCTTCCAAGGGGATTGCTATTGATTCTTTATTCCCCCTCCTTTCCTTTGTGCTTCTCCGCTTTTGGTTTTAGGTCCTTTTCACCATTTTCCATCCTTCCTCCTTGTCTTGTTGGATATCAGGATTTTGAGGACAGTTACGCATGAAGTGTCTGTATTCATGGAATCCTCTACATTTGAATGGAAATTGCTCATAGTCAAGTTTTTGGAAATGGTACCAATTCCCCACTGTTAGTTTTATGGCTTCCGGTAACCCAGCTTCAAGGTCGACCTCCACACAGATGTGGGCGCATGCATATTGATCTTTTGGACTTTCCATGTCGATGTACTTCCCCAGGGCATTCCAATTGCTTGGAGGGATTTTGGGTTCTAGCAGTGCCACAACAGTGCATAAGTAGGTTTGGAAGCCTAACCCAAACTGGGACTGCTTTGGGGGTGTCAGCCTCGGGATCAAAGTCCAGAGTCCATTCGTTTAAGTAGAGGCCTTGTGGCCCCATGAAATAGGGACCGCTTCTTAATATTAGGACCTTGTCTTCCTTGGATGAAAAATCAAACAAGAAATATCCTCGCCCAACTGAGTATGAAGCTACATTTTTCGAGATTAGAGGTATCCAGTTCCTTTGTACCCAACTCTTAGTGGTTTTTGGTGAGGGCCAGAGCCCGATGAATTTCCCTATCAAATCCCAATCTGCCAGTGAGAGGGAAACCTGAATAGTATCCTCCGGCGGAAGAGAAGATTTCGGAACATCTTCGGTTCGTTTGACAAATTTTGAAGGAGATCCCTTAGCATACCTCTTGCTTTGAGATGAGATTAGCTTTTCAAAGGCATCTGAATGAGGACCAGGAGGTGGTTCTCCTCCCACCTCCGCCACCATAGAATCCTCACACTACTCTCCACCTCAAGAGGTCACAAAGACATGAAACAAACACAGAGACCGAGGCCTAGGGATCACTAAGAGCCAGAGGAGCTGGCAACCTCGTTGACCACGCTTGGAGCTGGCTGACAGATCGCATGCAACGTTGAAGAACTCTGCACAACTTGGTGGAAGCTAGATTGGATCTCTGTCAAATCCCTAAAGCGAGGATCAACACGCAGGCTCATTGGATTTCCTATTTTTCCTACCATTATCTATGTTTGAATACTAGATAATAATATCCAATCAATTGTTTTAGGCTTGTCTTTTCTTCATTCATAAGCTAGGGTTTAGTGCATGTGATCCTCTTGTCTTATCCTTTATTTATTTTTTTCCAATTTTGTTTGTATCTAGTTACCCAACCAACTAGATAAGGTTTTTGTACACTCACTCAAAAAATTTCGCACAACATGGTCATTAACGAGGATTCTATCTTTCTCAAATGCTAGTCTACAATGGAGTGAGTTATAAAGTGGACAAACTCCACTTTTCGAGTGAGTTTATCTTTTTTCCTAGCAAGATATTGTTCCACCTTGATCTACTAATTTTTTCAAATGTCTATCAATCTGGGTTGTCTCAAAATGGGCCAAAACCTCTAAGGGAGAAGCTCTAAGGTCAAAGTTCTCATTAATGAAGTGTAACGATAACTTCCAATAATATCTATTCAGCTAACCTTTTAGATATGCACAAGTCTCAATTGAGTGAAAATGCATGTTCCCAAATACAACTAAGTATAGGTTTCTTTAATCCCTTACGAGTATTTGCCCCTATTTCCACAAAGTGAATATGAAATCCACCACTTTTGACATCTTTGTCATCACATCAACTACACTAATAGGTCACCATTTACCTATTACATAATGATTCTTACATGTCTATTATTAATCAGTCTAATATTACTTGGATTAGTGTTTTCGTTATTCCATATAACTAGGAAGATAATTTGAAATTTATCATATTTCAAGGTCTGTATAGAAGGGTTACGTTGTTCTTACCATATATTGGCACTTCACTAAATAATATGCTTTTATAAGGAATACAAAAGTAGGGTTGGTGCATAATATGGTTACATGAGCATGTGCATTAGCAATCAAATCTATGTATAGTCATAGTATATCTTGACCAATTTATCACTAGCCTAGATCCCACTCGACTTAAATGGTAGGCTCGTATTATATCTTGACTAATTTATCATTATCCTAGAGCCCAATTGAATTAAATGGTAGGCTCTTAAGAAGAGCATGGAGATAGAATTAGGTCTTTAATATGTCCATGTTAGTCACTACCTCTTGTTATTTTAAGTTCAGCCCCTACTTCCAGTGACCTCCATGCTTACATTAAGGTGTTAAATAAATGTCTTAATTATAATATAAATCTACATTTGAGTTTGTAAAATGTGCACTTAAATTCACATAACTAGAACTTGGCATTAGCATTGAGGAACAAAGAGTTTCACACCCTTGATTAATGTTCCAATTTCATAGACTTTAATCAATACCTTAAATTACTTGTGGAGGCACTTGAAGATAAGAGTTGAACTCATGTCACCAAGAGGTGATTTACCATGTTTATTTATTACGGACCTAAGCCTATCCCCACTTTCTCTTTACGTTAGATACCATTATCCCACGATCCATTCACATTATATTTAAAAGAGAAACCATTGATCAAGTTCCATTTCCTTTCACTTTTTAACACCCTAAGTAATGATGGGTGTACATAAAGGTGAGATTGAACTTATCATACTCGATGGTCATGACCCTAAAGGTAAATATTATCAACCTAATCCCACCTTGCATGCACATGTTACATATCCAAGTCCACCCCCATGTTAGATCCTCAATGCCACCAAGAAAATGTTAACTAGGGAGTAGTAGTATAATAAGTGGCATCTTGATTGATAGAGTTGTTTATGAATTTTTACCTAGACTAACAATCACAATTTTGTCCTTGACATTTTTTTGCCTGGGCGCGCACGAGCTTGTGGAGTTCTAGGGTTTTTCAGGATGCATCAACAATGGCCGCCCCAGGGGATGGGGATCCCCCTCCCCCCCTGCCAGCTGAGATGGATGCATTTAGGAGGCTGGTTGCCAGTGGAGGCAAGAGGAAAGCCCCCTTCTCGGTCCCAAAATTCATCAAAAACCTTGAAGAAATCCCAGAAATCGCATTGCCAGAGATGACCTCGGTGAAAATCGCCCTTGCTCTGTCAGAGAGAGGGCTAGTCGGTTAGTTCATGGGGCTTTGGCCCTCGGCAAAAACCACTGACGATTGGATTCAAAGAAATTGGAAGCCGCATCTCAAGCATGGAGTCACCTGCTACCCCCTGAGCAGCGGCTACTTTCTCTTCGAATTTATAAATAAGGAGGATAAGGATCTCATTTTCAAAAATGGCCCATATTTTATGGGCACCCAGGGGCTGTATCTGAATCGGTGGACTCCGGATTTTGATCCCACGGTTGATTTACCCAAGGAGGTACCGGTATGGGTCAGGCTACCCAATCTGCCGGTCCACTGCTGGAACTATGAAGCGTTGCAAATGATAGAAAATGGAATAGGGAAGTTCGTAGATAAGGCAGACAACAAGTCCATTTACAACTGTGCCAGGATATGCATTGAAGTGGACCTTGAGGCAGGGCTCCCGGAGGCAGTGAAGCTAAAGGTAGGCACCTGGACACATTATCAGAAAGTGGACTATGAACACCTCCCATTTAAGTGCAGATCTTGCAAAGAACACGGGCACTTTCAGAGGAATTGCCCAAAGATCCAAACCCCAGAGAAGGAAGAAGCTGAAGGTTGGCAAAAGGTAAAGAAAATCAAAGCAGCCCCAAAAGCTAAGGATACTAGATCTGGTCAGGCGAAAGAACAACCATAGGAAAACTCAATACCGGTGAAGGAGCCCTTGAAAGAAACCGCAGCAACATCAAAGGAACCGATGAAAGAAACCATAGAGATACCTTCCCAATCCACGTCTCCTCCAGAAAATCCGGCTAAGGACAATAGTGCCCCTCCAGCAAAATAATCCTTGAGATCTGATGATGAGCACACCATCATGGGCTCTGATCCTGGAGCTGTTTCAGATGAGGGTGCCATAGAGACCAGCAGCTCAGTGGGTACCCCTGAAAAGGCTCCAAGAGGAAGGAAACCAGAACGAAAAAAAAGGGAGGAGAAATCATACAGGGATGTCACAGCAGGAGTCCAGCAAACCATCCCGGACATGATGGAAACTAGATCTACAAAGAAAGGCAAGGCTTCGAAAGGAGCCACCTCCCCCCCCCTCCGGATCCTAATGCAGTTTGTCTCCTGGAACTGCAGAGGGTTGGGAAGCAATTCTAAGGAAGAAGCAGTCAAAGATCTCGTTAGAATGAACTCCCCGGAGGTACTTCTGATCTAGGAGACGAAGATGGAGGAGCTTGAGACCATTCAGGCCAGCAAAAAGATTTGGAAAAAAGGAGAAGGTAGAGCAGTCAGCGCTAGAGGAGCCTCAGGAGGTCTAGCCACCTTCTGGAACTCCACCACGCTGGACCTGCTAGAGGAATATAGTACCATTCATTGGCTCTTCACAAAATTTCAGCATAGAGCCTCGGGGCATCAGATTAGTATTTTCAACATCTATGCCCCGATCCTTCTTTCGGAAAAAGGAGAGTGTTGGGAATCACTGAATTCCTTTCTATCCACCAATCTGCATGACAACCTAGTTCTTGCTGGAGATATGAACGTTACTCTTGCCCTCTCGGAAAAAAAAGAGGCTCCCCGGTAAGAGACCCGGCTCGGGAGTGGGTTGAAGACATCATATTGGACTGGGATCTAGAGGATATTAATCCCAACAAAGGTAAGTTCACCTGGACGAACAAAAGAGTGGGTCCTGGACACATTGCTGCCCGCCTGGATCGCTTTCTAGTCCACTCGTCCTTCTTGACCCTTGGTCTTTTCGCAAATTCTGAAATACTCCAGGCTTGTACCTCAAACCACAAGCCCATATCCCTGTCCCTGACCCATGGAGAAAAACTGGGCCCTATCCCCTTCCGCTTCAACTCCCTCTGGGTTACCATGGATGGCTTCTATGATCTGGTCTCGAAAATCTGGCGAAAACCTGTCATTGGGTCACCTTTCTTCATCTGGGAAGAAAAGCTGAGAAGACTTAAAGCAGCGCTAAAAATATGGGCTAAGGGCCAGCCCTCCCCTATCCTTGAAAGGAAAAAAGCCCAACGTGATCTAGGCAACCACCAGCTACTGATGGAGGATGTCATGATCACCCCGGATCTGATCAATGCTGAAATCGACATGCAAAAGGCCCTTCATAAAGCGCTGAGAAGAGAAGAGCAATATTGGAGAATAAAGGCGCGCTATCTTTGGCTCAAAGAAGGTGATAAAAATACCTCTTTCTTCCACAAGCATGCAAAAGCCCGAAAAAATTATAATACCATTCGAGAAATCCATTACCAGGGCCAATCGCTCAATAAAATTGAAGAAATCAAGAATGCAGCCCACTCTTTCTTCAAAAATCTTTTCTCTAAAGAGCTGGAAGCTCCTACTCGTTTGAATCGCTACCCTCTAAATGTGATTCCCATGCTAATTACTGAGGATGAGAATAGAAATTTGATCGCCCCTATTTCGGCTGAGGAGATTATCAAAGCTCTTCATGGAATGAACCCCGACAAAGCTCCAGGGCCTGACGGTTTCACGGCCAGATTTTACACAGCATGCTGGGACATCATTCAGAAGGACCTGATAAAAATGGTTATGAAATCTCAGAGATGCAACAAAATAGGAGGGAGCACTAACTCCTCCTTTCTGGCGTTAATTCCTAAAGAGAAAGGCACCCAAAGCTTTTCCAGATTCCGCCCTATCTCGCTCTGCAACACGGGGTACAAAATCATCACAAAAGTTATTGCAAACAGACTTAAAAATGTCCTCCTCAGGATCATTCTGGAGAACTAGGGGGGCTTCATCCAGGATAGACAAATTCAGGACAATATCATCTTGGTCCAAGAGGCAATTCACTCAAGTTTCCAAAGGAAGGAAAAAGGTATGATAGTCAAACTGGACCTTGCCAATGCCTTTGATAAAGTTCGGTTGAATTTTCTCTATGCGTTCATGCTTAATCTGGGATTTCATCCCCAGTTAATTAGCTGGATTAAAGCCTGTATCTCAGGGCCTTGGATATCCCCCTTGATAAACGGGAGATCGACAAATTTTTTCCAGGCATCTAGGGGACTTAGGCAGGGCTGTCCCCTGTCCCCGTTGCTCTACGTCATTCAAGCTTCGGTCCTTAGCTTCCAGCTGGACAAGAGCCTTCAGCAGCGCTCCCTAATGGGGCTTTCAATCACCCCCAAAGTGAAGAGAATTAATCACACCCAATTTGCCGACGACACCCTTCTCTTGGGTCAGGCCAATCTCACTTTGGCAAGATCCTTCAAAAAAGAGCTGGATGTTTACACGGAAGTCTCAGGCAGTGAAATCAGTTTGAGAAAAAGCAAAATTTATGGCTGGAACTGTCCACCCATTGAAATGACTGAAATATCCAGAACGTTGGAAATGGAAGGATCTTCCACGTGGGATTCCATCAAATATCTAGGAATTTCGCTTGTGAAAGCATCCCCCAGAAGGAGCCTTTGGATGCCTCTATTGGACAAAATCAAGGCCAAATTAATGGCTTGGGGGGCCTCCTGGTTAAATAAAGCAGGTAAAATAATTCTAATAAACTCAGTGCTTACCTCCCTTCCGGTATACCAGGCCTCAATCCTCTTAGCTCCGAAAGGAATAGTGAAAGACATTGACAATTTTCTGAGAAAATTCCTTTGGGAAGGGGGCAGAAATAATGGAAGGAAAATGCATCTTGTCAGCTGGGATAAGGTCAAAGCCCCTAAATGGGAAGGAGGGCTGCAAATCAGAGATGTGGCCACTCAGAACCTGGCAACGGGTGGTAAGATTCTGTGGAAAATGATAAGGGGTAAAACTACATGGAGCTCCAAAGCTCTAAGAACGAAATATTTCAGAGGTCACAAAGAGTGGTGTCTGGATCGCCCCCCCAGGACTAGGAAAGGCTCTCCCATTCTCTCCCTCTGCCTAAAGTCTCTTGATATGTTCACCTCCAAGCTCACTTGGATCTTGGGAAATGGCTCCAAAATCAAGTTCTGGGATGAATCCATTTTAGGGAAAAACCCTCTAAACTCCTTGGAAGGTATGGAAAACATAAAAAACTGGCTCCACTTGGACAGCAAGTTCACCCTTTGGGACTTATCTCGATGGAGCCCAGCTGAATCTTGGATCAAGTGGAACCTGGGGCTGTCTCGCAAGAACTTGAATTTGAATATTGCGCCCTCATTGTTGCTCTTCAAGGCCTCTCCCCCACTTATTCTAAGCTGAAAGACAAAAGAGGATGGGGCTCCTCCTCAGGCCTTTACTCTGCTGCTGCTGGGTATGTAGCCCTAAAAGCCATCCCTTGGGTTGCCTCGGACCCCTCTGCTTGGAGAAGCCTCTGGCTCCACCCCTCCCTCCCCAAAATAGACCTTTTCTGCTGGTCCCTCCTGCATAACAGCATCCTCACCTGGGACATCCTTCTAATTAGAGGCTGGGAAGGGCCCTCAAGATGCCCTCTCTGTGCCTGCCATGAAGAAAACTCAACCCATCTCTTCCTTCAGTGTTCCTTTACTTCAAAACTCTGGAATATCCTCTTTGCGCAGCTGAATATTGACCTCCCCCCTTCCATCTCCTCCTTGTTTTCCCCCTGGTCTGACTTTGCTCCCTTTTCCTTCTCCAGGCTGAAGTTGTTAAAGCATTGTTGGATGTGGGTGCCAAAAATCCTTTGTTGGAAAGTCTGGCTGGAGCGTAACAATAGAATCTTCAGGGACTTGGCAGGTTCGCTGGCCCAAGTGGCTAGCAAAATCAAGGCACTGATAGGAGAGCTGGTAGCCTCTAAAGCAAATATCACCAATGAAGCTATTCCTGACAGAGAAGAGTACAGCTGGTTTCAAGAACTAGATCCTTCCCTTCTCACTAGAACCAAGAATATTACTAAGCATTATTCCACCTGGGAAATCAGGCTCGAGGAGCAAGAATTTATCAAATGGAGAGCATCTCTGAATAAGCATATTCTGCACGTGGATGGGGCCTCGAAAGGGAATCCCGGACCTGCTGGAAGTGGAGGAGTCCTGCTAGACTATTCAGGGAAAATTGTCTTCAATTTCTCCTGGGGGCTGGGTCAAAAAACTAATAATATCGCTGAAATTCTTGCCTTTTGGCAAGGACTGAATCAAGCCATAAGTCTATCCATTAAGAAGCTGGTTATCATTGGAGATTCCCATATCATCATTCAGGCTCTTAAGCTGAAGAAGACCCCTAATAGTATGGACTTTGCCCACTACTACCGGAAAGTCTCAATTCAGCTGAAAGATTTCGAAGAAGTTCAGTTCTATCATGTCCTTCGGAATCTCAACCAAAACGCAGATCATGAAGCAAACGTTGGGGCCTCCTTGAGTAAGGGAGCTCTGCTGGTTAATGGAATTGAAAGTTACATGCCCATTCCCTAAAGACAGTGGAGAGATGGCTCACAGATCCACCCAGGACAAGAAGAAAAGTTTTTGATTACAGTTAGTAAAGACCCTGCAGAATGAGGAATTCGAGGAGTAATTCGACCAAGAGCAAGACAAATTTAATCCAAGCAAGGCTCAACTGTGGCATCAAGTGCACTCTTTCTTAATTGATCGATTTTTCAGAATTATTCTTATATCTTTCATAATCAGGCCAATTATGGGAAAAGTTATCTTCCATAGAATTATCATAATTATGAGGATTAACATGATCAACATGGAGATATATGCCACTATTCGATGTCCTCCAAAGTTATTAGTGCCCAGCAAGGAAAGTTCTGAGGCACTCGATGAGATCCAGGCCAAGAAGCTGAAGAAAAATAAAGTTTGAGTCTTTTTCAGGATGCGTTCTCCCTTTGTGAATTGCTTTTGGCTCTGTCTAAAGCAGTATTTACTGGGCAGTCTTCAAGCCACGCGAAGAGGAGATGGAGAGGTCCAAAACACGACCAGTATCAGCAGCATGCTCTTTTTCCAGGCACGCCTCTTTCAATGGCAAGGAAAAACTCCAAAATCAGAGCTCTGTTTCCTCCTCTCTGCATGGTGTTTCTCTGCATCTTATAGTTGCCTTAACTTTATCCTTGCTAGTTTGAATTCCTAGGACTGATAAGCATTTTCCAGATTTATTGTAAAGGGATCAGTTAAGATAATTACGCCAGTATCTCTGGAATCTAGGCATATCTTGGATTAGGATCTCTATATGTATTGCTACTGGCAGCTGCTTAGCCAGGAAGATCAATATAAAAGGCCTATAACCGTTTTTGTAAAAATAATAATAATAATAATAATAATAATAAGTGACATGATAGTGAAAGTTTATCACAACCAGCTCAGGTTCAATTCTTACTGCATTCTCGTCTAATATTCACTTAATAATCTTTAAAATGATACACCAAAAGTTTGATCCTACTCCTCCCCAAAACTAAACTTATCATAGCAAGAAATGATGACAAGCTCACTCCCCTATTCTCCTTAAAGTAGATGCCATTAAATACAATTTATTCCTATAAAACTTATTGATGCACCTTAAAGTAGCCATGAAGACCTCGAAAGGTAAAACTTTTACTTCTATATATTAAAGATATACATACTCAATAAATATATTAACCATATTTATTATTAAGATGGCCAAAAACACACCTCACCCAAAAATATATATATATAATTAATTTGTGATTTAATGGTGAGAATTGAGCGAGTGGGGAAGGGGTGTGAGTTGGCCCATATTCAATTTTCAATGAATATATAAAAGTTTTATTCCTACTTTAAAAAAAAAATATTACCAAAAACACACCTTATCCCAAAAACACACTTCACCGAAAAAAAAAATATTAATTGTGATTTAATGGTGGAAATTGAGCTTGTGGAAAGAGGTGATGGTTCAAACTCCAAGTACACTAATTAGACCACGCCACATATTCAATTTTCAATGCATATACAAAACTTTCATTCCCACTTTAAAAAAGCTATAAAAAATAAGATTACTAAAAGCACAGCTCATCCCCAAAAAAATTTATAATTATTGAGATTGAGCTTGTGGGAAAATGAGAACCAAATAAATTTTATAATTAATTTGTGGTTTTAACGGTGAGAATTAAGCTTGAGATTTCAACTCCATGTACGCCTATAAAATCCCACCACAACTAACCTTATTTAATTTTCAATGCATATACAAAAGTTTATTCTTACTTTACAAAAGATAATTTATATTAAAAAAAGTCAACATTGCATTTTATTTCTCATAGTTTAAATTTTTAATTTATTTTATTTTCATACACAGTCTTAGTAAAAAAATGGCTTAATCATTATTTGATTTATTTAATAATAATAATGATTTTAATCATTATTTCATTTATTTAATAATATATAATATTACTTTAACTTAAATTTTTAAATACAATGATTTAATTTCAATTTTAAAAAAAATATAATAAAAAATTATATTGTAAAAATAATTTCTAATATATATAATTATTATTAAATATATAAACCATTTTTTAATTGTAATTTTAAAAAATATATCATAAAATATTTTTGAAAATCTATAATCATTAAATAAATCATAAAAAATTTGCATAAATATTTTATATATTAATACATAAATTCAATAACCATAATCATTAACACAAACTAATTTAAAATATATAAATATTTTCATAAAACCATATAAAAATGAATAATTATTAATAGCCTATATACTAATATATAGATGCAAGAAACATTAATTTAAATATACATAATTATTTTCATAAAAGTTATTTTATTATTATTTTTAACAGAAACTAAAAAGGTTTTTTATAAAACAAGCTGTGCACAAAGAAAATAGCGCGAACAGAGAGATTTTGCAGTTCAAAAATGCCGTACACAAAACTGATCCAAAGAGATGTCCAAAAACCTACACTTGGAGAATTTGCAAAACAACTAGTGCCTGGGGTAGTGTATACCCTTATAAGCTGACTGCAAAACAAAAGACAGTAAAATATATTAACATATTTAAAAGAGAACTGATTAAGGATTGCCTCTGAGCTTCATGGGCTGAACCACAAACCCCTCCTCCATGGGGTGCGCTGCAGCTGCAGGGGTTTCGTTCAACTTGCTACCCTGATTCATGTTGATCAGATGCTGGAGGTCTTCCTGAATTCTATCAACCTTACCCATTATCTCCCTGAGATTGCTCTCGTTGTCATCGATCCTTGCATCATGATTGTTAATTTGCAGAGAGGTATAAGTCACCACTTCCCCCATGCTCTTAACCTCCTGTGCTATTTCCTTATTATCCATTATGCCTATCGCTATCATCTCGTAAAGACGCATGAGATTCTTCTTTACGTCCATAATGCCAACATTTTCGTTAGCCTGAGACATTCTGCCGATTCCTGGAGAGAGATCGATACGGGCGGAGTTGCTATGCAAAGCACGGACTGAGACTGCTAACACGCAAGCTTGATTCTCAGCAGAGAGGCCACTAAGGATGTACTTGAGCACTTTGAGCTCTTGCTGAAGGGAGGCACCCTCCTTGTTTCGATAGGCTAAGGTGCCCACTGCACCTTCCTTCCACCCTGAACAGTGACAGCCCAAAATCGTGCTTTTCTCAGTAGTGAGAGACTGAGCTTCGGATGGGAGACTGGATCCAGAATCAATGTTCAAAAACCACAGCGAAGAGCCTGGAAGGGTGCTACAGGAGCAAGAGGAGAAGGATGCGAGGGCAAGCCTTTCCTTCACGAAAGTCCTAGTGAGAGGGAGAGCTTCCCACGGAATTTCCTGCAGCCACCCTTCACCTACACTTGCAATTACATCCAAGAGAATGCGCTCCGGAGGAATCTCATGATAGACAGAGCCGAGAGAGGGAGAGAAATGAGCTTGCAGGCTGCTTCGAGGAGAATACATAACGAGATGATCGAAAAGACTTGGAGCGTGCGAGGAGGAGGGGCAATTAACCTTGTGGTGGTGAGCCATAGATCCAACGTTACCTGAGAGAGGATGCAGGAAGAGAAAGATCCATGCGGCGGGGGTAAGAGATATGGCAGGACAACGCAATGAATAAGGAGACCCTTCAGGATGGAGCGCGAGGTGGGAGCCAACTGTGGGAGGATGGCGAGAGGTGGTGAGAGGAAGGGTGAGGGGAGGGATAAGGGAGGGGGGTAAGAAGATAACAGGGGAAAGGAGTAAGGTGAAGATGGAGGGATAAGAGGAGGGGGAGAAGGAAGGAAAATGGGTGGAGGGATAAGGTGAAAGATGGGGAAGATCCTCTATAACGCCTTTAGGGATAATAAGAGCCACTTCCAGGAGTGAAGAGGGGAAGGACCACTTGCCTTTTGAGAGGAATGAGTAAGCCCGACAAACCATTAGGGGATGAATTTGGTGTAAGGGGCGTTTCTGTTAAGACTGTAATGACCTTGAGATAGGGAGGCCCCCATGTTTGCCAAGGCGTCTGCCTGCAGAGTTATTGTGGCGAAGAATGTGGAATAGCTCATAGAATTTAGTCATGAGTGGATTTGCTTTGTCATACAAACGACGACAATTAATTGAACCGGAGGAGTAACCATTAATCAATTTGAAAGTAACATGCTGAGAGTCTCCAAAGATCATTACCTTGTGGAGGTCTTTACTGAATAAGGATTGTAGTCCCTGTAGGAGTGCCAACCACTCGGCCTTGTTGTTGGTCCTATGTCCAAGGCCCCAAGCGAAGGTTTGTTCAACATGTCCTTTGGGATCCAAGAGGATCCCCCCACCTGCCACCCCTAAAAGTTATTTTATTATTAATAAATATATGATAAATAATATATAAATATATGATGATGATGATGATTTACGTTTAGTGAGACCAACTTTGATTTATCTAAACTTAAGAATGATTATACATGGTTTACTTTAAAATCTTGTTCTTGTGCTAAGCCAAGAACCCTTCCAAGCTCACATTGTACATAGTTTACTTTAAAATCTTGTTCTTGTGCTAAGCCAAGAACCTTTCCAAGCTCACTATAGTTTTGGCAAGTTAGGAGGTTATAAAGGTTTGTATTGTATCAAATACTATGAAACTCAGATCTAATGTGGGTGTAAGCAAGACACTCTAAGAGAAAGTAATTTTCATCCTCAATGCTCATAAACTCAAAGAGAGGGTAAACCCTTTCCCGACAAGGAGTTTTAGGAATAAACCAAAACCCAGAGGGAGTTTTAGGAATAG
The DNA here is from genome assembly GCA_001517045.1 of Pseudotsuga menziesii. Taxonomy (NCBI): domain Eukaryota; kingdom Viridiplantae; phylum Streptophyta; class Pinopsida; order Pinales; family Pinaceae; genus Pseudotsuga; species Pseudotsuga menziesii. The sequence continues at coordinate 402,284 of LPNX010220281.1, forward strand.
ACCAAAGCCCTCTTTAGCTATGGAGTTCATGAAAGTTTGTTCAAATCTTGGCTATATTAATTTTCTTATGTGACTTAGTTATTATCTAAAGATACTTTTGATCTTTCAAATTTAAATTAATAACCTCTTTATAATATCTTAATTTCTTCATACCACAAATTTTCTTTAAAATCAATTTGGTTTTATAGTAAAATCTAAAACTTATTTTATAGATTAAAAAACTAATTTGTATGACAACACAAATCTTATATATAATAATAAAAATCTGTTAATCCTACAAAACACACTCCAAAACATACAAATTTTTTTCTCATAGAAATGCTTTTCAAGTTCTTTGAATTAATAAAACACACGTGGATGGACAAAAACTAACCTAAATTGTAATGAGAAATCCATCCAACATTAAAAATGGGCATATCCTCGCCTCCCTAAACGATATTAAACAGCAACGAATATCCCGCCATATATTCTATAATCACTGCCTCGATCAATTTGAATGACTTCCCAAATCCAGTGGCAAAGCCACTGGTTGTATCAGAGAATGCAGGCCACTATCATCCTCATGCAATGCTGTCAGCAATGAGATTGGACAAATCCAACGTGTACGACAACCTTCTACCCAATTGGCTGAGCTGACAGGTGGCTGAAAAAATGTAGAGGAAATCCAACAAAATGAATTGAATTTGGGAAGAGCACAACTTTCCACTTTCGATCTCAGGTAGATTTCATTCCCTGATTTGACAAGTTTTTTTGTTTTAATTTTAATATGCTGACAGTCTAAGCTCATCTTCTCGGTCGATATAAATCCCCCCTCTTATTCTGTTTTATCACGCTTATGACTGATATATTTTTCTGCCTTGCAATGTTGGGCTTTGATTATCATAGAAAGCGGTATTGTTGATTTGTCAAAGTGTCTAGAAGCTCTCTGCTTTTATATTTCTCAAAAGTTTCAGCTGTCTGTATTGTTATTCAAGTGAGTATAGAATTGATTTCTGTTACCAGAGGATCAGTCAGAATTTTGGAGGGCTAGTAGTTGAGAGTAAGTAGCACTCAAATATCTTTTGGATTTGGTTGTATTGACATCCACCCAAAGGCAAAGGCAAATATGGTTGCTGCAACGCTGGCCCATGTTCTGAGCTCTCGAGAGCGTGTCGAGGACACGCTATCTGAACACCGCAATCAACTAGTTTATCTACTTTCAAGGTAATTCTTGCTTCCCTTCCTTGATGAATGATTTTATCAGAACGCCCATGGCCATGAGATTTGTCCAAGGCTTTCCTTGTAAAATAAATTATTCTATGGTTTATACTTAGAAATTAAAAAAATTGATAATGCTTCTAAATTAAGTCACCTGACACGGTGATTGAGTGTCCGACACGGGCACGGTGATCTGATTCTCGAGTGTCCGACATGGGCATGGTGACCCCGGAATCAGGACATGTAGGATAGGATACGTTATATATATATATATATATATATATTAAAATTTAAAAATATAGACATATAGCTCCAAATTTTTACAAATATTCAATATAAATTAGAATAAGCCTTCAAATCATCTTCACCTGCAAAAAAAACCACTCTTTGATCTCTCCCAACATTTGCAAATGACAAAATATAAGTGAAAATTCGTTTTTAAAGAAGCCTCAGCCAACTTTTTTCTGGTTTGAGTGTCCTGTTTTTGGTACACGTAGTGACAGTCACAGGACACGAGTGTCTGAACACGGGACACGCTGCAGAGAGGTGTCGGACACGCTCTGTCAGCGTGTCCGTATCCGACACGCAGACACGGGACACGTCGCCCAAGCTAGCATGTCTGGTTTCTTAGCTTCTAATAGATTCATCCAAGATTGTCAATTGGGTCTAGCTCGAACGATTGCGAGCAGGAGTGTTATCCTCCCCACAGAGTTTCAATTCCCACATGTTGAGCTCTTAAATAAATATATTGTTGACAAAGCCTCAAGCTTCTATAGAATCTGGTTTACCTTGAGTACCATCCCCAAAATGAGGGGAAGTGGTTGACAGGTTTCTTTGATGTAACAACCCAACATTAGAGATTAGTATAAGTATAATAATAGTAAAAATATCAAATAATATGTAAAAATAAATAAGGAAATGTGCACTTGTAATTTGATTTAAGTGTATGGGTGACAAGTGTTTTACCCATGCAAAAATTAATAAATTGAGTAAAATATGGAAATCTAATAATAAAATGGGGGCAAGACCAAGAGATATGAGCTACATCTTGCTGGTTGATTTTGGTTGTTGTTGTTGGTTATGTTGGTTTTCTGTTGTTTGTGCACCTAAAGAGGGAGGATAGGAGGAGGAGAGGGTGGAATACAAATTGATAGAGAAGTAGAGAAAAGAGTTAAGGTCTCACCTGGTCTGGCATAGTGTTAATTTTTGAGGTCTTGGGGGTTGGTTGGGTGGAGAGTTGTCCCCCCAACTGTTGTTGTGGATAGGGAAGCCGGCAATTGGAGAAGGACAAGGTTTGCATGCAAATTGATAAAGCTTGTCATTGATCAGGTAAGTAGAGACTCTTCTTATTGGAATGCTGTTTTTAATTTCTGCTAGTTAACTAAGAATTATTTATAATTGATGAATAGACACTTAATAGATTAGTTCTTCTAAAATTTTTCATAGTAGATCTGTTGAATAATTAGGGTTAAATCTGTTATACTGAAACGGGTTGTTACATTCGGGAAATTTATTCCATGGAAAAGAAGAAGAAGAATCATCCAAGATCCTTAAGCTTGGAAACCTATTTCCACCACCCAAGGATGGGACATAATCTCCGTTTTTAATCTAGAGGGCTAGGAAGCCACCTGATCTGACTTAATGGCCAAGATAGTTTTAATTCTAGAGGGGTGTGAGGCCACCTAACATGATTTAACGACCATGATGAAATCTACCACCTTTCGGCTACCCTTGTGGGGGAAAATTGGCCACTTTTGTGAGATTTGAACCCTAGTCAAGGTTATAAGATAATACCATGCTTTCACCAACCTGGTTAACCTCTTGCAGATACTTCATAATTAAAAAGAATAACATCTTTCTAATATTGGTTGATTAGAATAACCTTTAAGCTTACTAAGACTAGCATTCAGTTCTTTCCTCCTTAATTTCAAAAAGTGGACAGGCATATCCCTCCTCTAACATCTAGTCTCTCTACCCATGAGAATAGAAAGGCCAAAAACAACATTTACTTTTAACATCTTAAGTTATTGTCTCCTTTTGTGACCTTCTCATTGTAAATTTATTGGGAAACTATATTTTTTCCTAACTTTATCCACTTTTGAATCTATTTGACAATGGGTTGATGCTTTTATTGGTGGGGCATGTAGAGCATGCCCTGTCCATATGGCATGCATAGGTGAACAAATGGGCCTTTCTCCATAAGGCATGCATAGGTGAACAAATGGGCCTTTCTCCATAAGGCAGAACTATCAGATCTAGAGTTAGAGAGGGTGTTTACAAGCACGCTCATGCAGATGTTACGTAACAAAAGCGGTGCAAACCACGAGGCCACGAGGAAAGCATTGCCACCTAATAAGTGTGGAGTTATGTTAAGCCCTTGGTGTTGCCAACTTAAAATTAGAGCCAAAACAATCAATGTTCCAAGAGAAATATTGATCTTTCCAATGTTGTTAAAAATTTCAATATAATCTTTCTCAAACATGTCAGATAAGCTTGTTGCATTGATCCGATTGGAAGAAGTCAATTCTCAAAAGAAGAGTTATGCACTACATGTTCTTTTGTTAGTCTAGTAACAAATCAATGAAAGATTAAAGGACTAAAATAATTATGATCTTTAAATTGAGGTAGCCCAGAAGGAAGTTTATTTGACTTAGGGCATGATAAGATGTTTATATACACCAAGCTCCTTTGGTCCGATGATCTTCCAAGGAATGACCTTTTTTTGTTTATTGCAGATATGTATCACAGGGGAAGAGGATTTTGCAGCCTCATGAACTATTAGATGGACTAGCAGAGGTAATTGGAGAGAACGATGAACACCGAAATCTCCAAGACGGGCTATTTGGAAATGTCCTAAGGTCCACACAGGTATAGTGAGACTTGTTTCATTGTTTAAAAGATTTGCAGATTTATCACATTCCCTTGAGCAGTAGATTTCAAAATCAACATAGTTTCACAAAATGTTTGTTATATTTATTTATTTCTCATGGCAATCTGATGTATACTCTAGGAGGCTATTGTTTTTCCACCATGGGTTGTTCTTGCTGTACGACCGAGGCCTGGTGTGTGGGAATATGTTCGCGTCAATGTTGACGAATGTGCTGTCGAACAGCTTTCTGTAGCTGAATATTTGGAATTCAAGGAACAACTTGTGAATGAAAGGTAGTGATATATCATGGACTCTTAGGGCATTAGAGTAAAAATGTAAAATTGCTATAAGTGCATTGTTGTCAATGATGTATTGAAAGTCTTGTAACTAGACAACTTTTGTGATTTATAAAGTTAGTTATCAAAGATCTATATATATCTTTTTTTTAATTTGCTTTATATTTCATGCATTACAAAATACAAAAAAGGTAGTAATAAGCCTTGTCAATGGATACTTGCAAATGCATCCATCCACATTAGGATCATGTATATAGTGGGGTATAACATATAAATCTAACTATATTGTGCCTTTTGGTATTCTCCATATACTATCACAGGTGCACACATACAGAATGACTCCTCTTTTAACTTGGATAAACAGATCATTACAACTTTGCATTTTGCAGTGTCAAGGATAACTATGTATTGGAGCTAGACCT
>LPNX010220288.1:0-68930 GCA_001517045.1 Pseudotsuga menziesii
TATATATATACATAAAAAACGGAAAAAAAAACCATTTTCCAAATTAAATAATAAAAATAAAAAATATATATATGAAAAGACACAAAAAATTTATTTTCATGGGTAGGTCGAACGGTCTTGACCCAACCTCTACAGCAACAGCATTTCGATTTTCCTTACCATCGTTCAATTCTGACAATTTAGATTGCTGCTCGACCTGCTACTTCTTGTCAAATAGCCTAACCGTTCGCGCCAAACATTGGAGGGTTTGGTGGGTTTTGGATATGGATATTGGTCATACCTGTTGAGGAGTCTGGGATTGATATTAACCACGGTTGATTTCGCAATTTCTCTATTTAATTGACATAGCTGCCATGGATAAAGCAGCATTGGTGAGAACATGGAGACTTTTGAAGAGGCGGGCCGCGAATTCTGTACCTCTGGCGTCAACACCACCTTCTTTGCTTACAAAATCCCTGGTAAGTACTGTGAATTGATAAATTTTTAGTGAATGTTGGATAAAAACCCTATCCAGCCCCTGACCAAAGAGTTTCCATCCATCATGATTTTGGAGAATTAAATTTTTAGTGAGTAAATTTTTGGAGTAAATTATTTTTAGTGAGTAAATTTTTAGTACTGTAAATTTTCGCAAAACATATTTGCCTCTTCAAGTGTGCCATTAAAAAATAGTAGACCATCATTTGTCATGGAATTGTTATTTCCCCATTACAGTCTTCAGTGCTGATCATGGCTGTGTCAATCAGGATTCAACATTTGAACTGATTCAATGCAAAAATCTACCTCTGGAGTGACTCCCACTCCAAAATTCTCAGGGTTTCTATGCAGATCTAACGTGGGGAGTCGCTTTGTATCTCTTATCCAAAAAAAAATTTGTGCAAAATATTAAAATAACCCTCTGACGAAGAGGGGAATAAACCCTTGGATCATGAACAGGGACCTTCCTAGAGCAATTAGACCCCCTATATTCAAACACCTTTTGTTTCTCCAAGGGACCCTCGCTATATTCCACTAGTTGAACATCCTCTATTTCTATCCCTAGGGTTTCTGTAGATGACAGTTTTCATCACCATATATATATATATATATATATATATATATATATATATATATATATCATCCTCTGCTTCTATCCCTAGGGTTTCTGTAGATGAAATTTTTCATCACCATATATAGACATCTCGAATTCTAGTTCCATTAAGTTAGCAAACTCACGACTAAACTTATCATCATTACAACAAAAAATGATATCGTCTGCACAGACAACGGTAACTAGAATCCCACTCTTCTCTATTTTCAAAAAGATATTTATATTTGCAATGCATCTTTTGAAACCTTGTTGAAAGAGATACTCATCTAAAAGTTCATACCAAGTCCTTGGGGCTTGTTTTAACCCATAAAGATCATTGTTTAGACTCCAAACATTGTCCTCCTTTCCATGCAACTTGAAACCATCAGGTTGTTTAGTGCATACTTCTTCATGTAAATCTATTTTCAAGAAAGTGGATTTCACATCCATCTAATAATATACCTTGAAATTTTTTAAGCATGAGTAAGAAAAGAACATATATTGTTGTTCCATCCCATTATTGCATCCAAACCTGCCTTCACATGTGACCCATCTTAAACCTGCCAAAGCAGGTGAGTGCTAATGATTGGAAAGGCCTGTGCTCAAGGATTTCCAATTATTTGAAGCTTGTTTGTGAATCTCAATAGAGTTTTGGATCCAATCTACGAATTTTAGGTTCCAAGTACTTATGAACCGAAATTCTCTTCCATAGAGCCTCCTTGGACATCAAGTTCTAAATTTTTTTAGCTGTCAGTGCATGTGACCAAAAGTGAATAACTACTTCTGATCCCAACCACCCTCATTCTTTGGTTTTGAGATCAGTTTCCATCTTGCTAATGGAAACTAATATTGTCAGATTTTCCTTTCCAAAGAAAATCAGAACAAATCTTTCTAATTTTTTCCAAACCATCTTGAAGAATGTGGGCTAGGAAGAACCAACACATTGGGATTACTTCTAAAACAGATTTGACAAGTATTAACTTTCATCCTCTGGACAACCATCTATGAAACCATAAGTGGATTCTTCTTTCTATTTTGTTTTCCAACCATCCCTAATATTTTAAGCCATAACCATTTGGTTTTAATATAAATCTATGTATTTTAGACCTTCCTGCAGGATCCACAAATCTAAATTGGAATAGATGGATCAACCTTTTAGACATGTCCTCACTGATGCAGCTAAAACTAATAGAATATTTCTCTACGTTGATCTCGTACTTGATGTTGTGCAGTAAAGAAGTAAAATTTCACAAAACATCTTTGCCTCTTCAAGTGTGCCATTAAAAAATAGTAGACCATCATTTGTCATGGAATTGTTATTTCCCCATTACAGTCTTCAGTGCTGATCATGGCTGTGTCAATCAGGATTCAACATTTGAATGGATTCAATGCAAAAGTCTACCTCTGGAGTGACTCCCACTCCAAAATTCTCAAGGTTTCTATGCAGATCTAACGTGTGGAGTCACTTTGTATCTATTATCCAAAATTTTGTTTTTTGCAAAATATTAAAATAACCCTCTGACGAAGAGGGGAATAAATCCTTGGCTCATGAAAAGGGACCTTCCTAGAGCAATTAGACCCTTCATATTCAAACACCTTTTGTTTCTCCAAGGGACCCTCGCTATAGTCCACTAGTTGAACATCCTCTGTTTCTATCCCTAGGGTTTCTGTAGATGACATTTTTCATCACCATATATAGACATATCGAATTCTAGTGCCATTAAGTTAGAAAACTCACGACTTAACTTATCATCACTACAACAAAAAATGATATCGTCTACACAAACAACGGTAACTAGAATCCCACTCTTCTCTGTTTTCAAAAAGATATTTCTATTTGCAATGCATCTTTTGAAACCTTGTTGAAAGAGATACTCATCTAAGAGTTCATACCAAGCCCTTAGGGCTTGTTTTAACCCATAAAGATCATTTTTTAGACTCCAAACATTGTCCTCCTTTCCATGCAACTTGAAACCATCAGGTTGTTTAGTGCATACTTCTTCATGTAAATCTCTTTTCAAGAAAGTGGATTTCACATCCATCTAATAATATATCTTGAAATTTTTTAAGCATGAGTAAGAAAAGGACATATAATGTTGTTCCATCCCATTATTGCATCCAAACCTGCCTTCACATGTGACCCATCCTAGACCTACCAAAGCAGGTGAGTGCCAATGATTGGAAAGGCCTGTGCTAAAGGATTTCCAATTATTTGAAGCATGTTTGTGAATCTCGACAGAGTTGTGGATCAAATCTAGGAATTTTAGGTTCCAAGTACTTCTGAACCTAAATTCTCTTCCATAAACCCTCCTTGGACATCAAGTTCTAAATTTTTTTAGCTGTCAGTGCATGAGACCAAAAATGAATAACTGTTTATGATCCCAACCACCCTCATTCTTTGGTTTTGAGATCAGTTGCCATATTGCTATTGGAAACTAATATTGTCATATTTGCCTCTCCAAAGAAAATCAAAACAAATCTTTCTAATGTTTTCCAAACCAGCTTGAAGAATGTGGGCTAGGAAGAACCAACACACTGGGATTACTTCTAAAACAGATTCGACAAGTATCAACTTTCATTCCTTGGAAAACCATCTATGAAACCATAAGTGGATTATTCTTTCTATTTTGTTTTCCAACCATCCTTAATATTTTATGCCATAACCATTTGGTTCTAATATAAATATATGTATTTTAGACCTTTCTGCAGGATCCACAGATCTGAATTGGAATAGATGGATCAACCTTTTAGACATGTCCTCATTGATGAAACTAAAACTAATATAATATTTCTCCAAGTTGATCTCGTACTTGATGCTGTGCAGTAAAGATGAAAAATTTCCCAAAACATCTTTGCCTCTTCAAGTGTGCCATTAACAAATAGTAGACCATCATTTGTCATGGAATTGTTATTTCCCCATTACAGTCTTCAGTGCTGATCATGGCTGCGTCAATCAGGATTCAGCATTTGAATTGATTCAATGTAAAAATATACCTCTAGAGTGACTCCCACTCCAAAATTCTCAGGGTTTCTATGCAGATCTGACGTGGGGAGTCACTTTGTATCTGTTATCCAAAATTTTGTTTTGTGCAAAATATTAAAATAACCCTCTGACGAAGAGGGGAATAAACCCTTGGCTCATGAACAGGGACCTTCCTAGAGCAATTAGACCTCCTATATTCAAACACATTTTGTTTCTCCAAGGGAGCCTCGCTATACTCCACTAGTTGAACATCCTCTACTTCTATCCCTAGGGTTTCTGTAGATGACATTTTTCATCACCATATATATATATATATATATCATCCTCTTCTTCTATCCCTATGGTTTCTATAGATGACATTTTTCATCACCATATATAGACATCTCGAATTCTAGTTCCATTATGTTAGCAAACTCACGACTTAACTTATCATCATTACAACAAAAATGATATCGTTTACACAGACAACGGTAACTAGAATCCCACTCTTCCCTATTTTCAAAAAGATATTTCTATTTGCAATGCATCTTTTGAAACCTTGTTGAAAGAGATACTCATTTAAGAGTTCATACCAAGCCCTTGGGGCTTGTTTTAACCCATAAAGATCATTTTTTAGACTCCAAACATTGTCCTCCTTTCCATGCAACTTGAAACCATCAGGTTGTTTAGTGCATACTTCTTCATGTAAAATCTCTTTTCAAGAAAGTGGATTTCACATCCATATAATAATATACCTTGAAATTTTTGAAGCATGAGTAAGAAAAGAACATATATTGTTGTTCCATCCCATTATTGCATCCAAACCTGCCTTCACATGTGACTCATCCGAGACCTGCCAAAGCAGGTGAGTTTCAATGATTGGAAAGGCTTGTGCTCAAGGCTTTCCAATTATTTGAAGCATGTTTGTGAATCTCAACAGAGTTGTGGATCCAATCTAGGAATTTTAGGTTCCAAGTACTTCTGAACCTAAATTCTCTTCCATAGACCCTCCTTGGACATCAAGTTCTAAATTTTTTTAGCTGTCAGTGCATGTGACCAAAAGTGAATAACTGCTTTTGATCCCAACCACCCTGATTCTTTGGTTTTGAGATCAGTTGCAATCTTGCTAATGGAAACTAATATTTCCAGATTTTTCTCTCCAAAGAAAATCAGAACAAATATTTCTAATGTTTTCTAATGACTAAAGAATCCCTGAATACCTAAAGATCTGTAAATTGAGCTCGGGATGCAAGAAGCTCAGCTCAGTTTTTAGTACCCTGGCCTGCATTAGCAATTAAATGAAAATAGTGTTGTTTCTGCAGGAAGAGGATGCCTCCAATACGACATATTATCATCTCTTTGGCATGCTCCACAATTTTTTGAATGTGAAGTATTCCAGGCTCCCTATCCAGCCCCTCACTAGAGAGTTTGTCTGCAGTTGTGGTCAATTTCCCTACATATGTGTAGGTAAGATATTTTTGCGAACTGTAGAGATATAGCTTTGAAATGTTCTACAAGTGTTAGGTGAGAGATGTCATTGATGTTTTGATCATTGGTCATCCACTTGATGACTAAAGAATCCCTGAATACTTGAAGATCTGTAATTTTCAGATGATGGGCTAGTCTAAACAGAGCTCAAGGTGCAAGAAGCTTAGCTTAGTTTTTAGTACCCTGACCTGCATTAGAAATTAAATGAATATAGTGTTGTCTCTGCAGGAAGAGGATGCCTCTAATATGACTAATTAAGAAATGTCCTCCACGGCACCTCTAATATGGAATCTAGATGGCAACATGAGGGAGCAGATGTGTATATAGGATGAAGTAAGGAAGGACCTGGACAAGAACGTCAAAACAAACCAAATAAGGAAATGCCAAGAATCACCCTGAAGAAATCCAAGCCTATGGACGAAAAATATACCATGCAACCAGTCTATGGAGGATATGGAAGGCAATGATATAATTGTTTAGCTGTAGTCATCCTTAATGCCTATATTGTTATGTTTTTTTGTGTCGTGCTCAAAGAACAGTTTGTAAGCATCTACAGTGCAATAGGAATTGTGAAAGATGAAAAGAAAGTAATAGTTATACTGAGAAAAAGAGAGGCAAAGGCTCTCTGGGCTCTACCAAAAAAAATTGGTTTTTGAAAAACCGCTTGACTTCTGTAATAGCCTGCTGATTCAGCCGTTTAATACAAATACTCTTAGTTTTTGTTTAAAAAACAAAAATAAACAGTGCGACAGTGAGTAGTACAGGACAGACCTTTAATTTTGATAGGTGATTTCATTCAATTAATTTTGAATGCCAACATAAAGAAAAACCGCAACGGTGAGCAGTTAGGGGTAGTCCTTTCATTTTGATAGTTAATTTCACTGGGGTACCTCTCTCAGAAGGGCACAACTTGTATTAATTTTCACATAGAAGTGGTTGGTTGACAATTGAATAAATATTTTTTATTGCCCCACACAACCTCTGGTATTGCCTTGCCTCCTAATAACAGGTACCTAACTTTCCAAGTATTGATATTGTATCTATTCCATTGATATGGCCCCATTGTGTAATATCCATTAATTATTAAATTAAAATATATATTTTATGTACATCTTGTTCAAATATTAATTATTAAATGTCCCCTAAATTTCTAAACATCCAAAAACAACATCATTTTCTTGAGAGGATCTACCCATATTACAAATTCGTGCTTCCACATTAATAAAATCCTCAGTTATTAGATAATTAGTAATCTTCTCCTTCTCTTCATCCCCTGCCTCACACAAATCATGACTGCCTTTCACTTCTTTTTTCTCATCCAACATAAAATCTGACACTGAACAAACTGCCTCAGTTACTGGATTCTTGCAGTCAACCTGTGTCACATGCATCTCTAAATCATTTACATCAATCACCAACTCCAACATCCTATGAATATTTAAAAATGCAATATCTTCATGTGCAGTTACTCCAGCATACTCACTTCTTTCATCTAGTAGGATAACACTCTCAAGGGACTCCTCTTTGACATGCTTCACAGCAGAACCTGACACCCAATGGCTTTCTGTATGTCCCAAAACATCTACCACTTCATGAGAAGATCCATTCATAGTGTTATTCTCTCTTGCCCCCTCAACTAACCTATCCATGTTTCTTGAAAAATCACACATTTTATCTTCTGTGTTATCACTTGCATCCAAATTATTAAGGCAGCCTACAAAGGTGCACTGTTTCTCCCCATCTACTAATTGGTCTAGAACTCCTTGTATTTTGGTTGCTAAATGATCCTGTTGAGAAGGCCCTTTGGAATTCATTGTTGTCTAATATTCCTTGCTTACATCAAATATCAAATCTGGCATTTCCTCGATGTCTTCCAGAACAGTATGCTCAGGTGAAACAACTGAATGTGTCTGATTACTCTCATCTAACAAACATTCTGGGGTTCCTCTCATTGCTGCTCCTACAATAGCCTCCTAGGCACCTTTTCCTGAGATTCCACTTAATTCCTCCACAGCAACACTTTTTGAATTCCTGAGACTCCACTTTTTAAAATGGTTCAGTTTCCAACTTTTTACCTCCTACATTCTCACTCAATGTGAAAGTCCCAAGCACACATGTGAGAACTCATCGGTGACTAAGAAAAACTACCCATTGTCACCTTGATAGTATTATCTCTCAGTTTAGGTCAGCTCTCCTATCTAGCTCAAAGGGGGGAATCCTGACAACAATCTAAGTCCAAGGTGTATTCAAGGAAGGAAAGGGGTAAATGGACTTAGTGTAAATCTGGTTCTAATTTGAATTGTAGCAAGTAAATTCCATATTTACACAGCTTTTAAACAATGATTAAATAGAGATATTCTTAGGCTAAAACAAATCTGAAAGTTCAATTTATATTCTGAAAATTACAGATCTGTTATACAGAAAATTAGATAAAATAAATAATTGAAAATGAGGGTTTAAGGATCTAAAAATCAATCTGAAATTAATATTTCTTTGCTGGAAATTTACAGATTGTTGGAGCAAAAAAAAAAGGTATTTTTTATTGTTCTCATCTCTTTTAAACGAGCATAACTCTGACAGTCCTTGCATTTCTAGAGAAAGAATATCTTCCTGTGAAACCCTGTCCAGCTGCTTCTCTTGGCTACCACCATCACCTTCGTCCCATACAAAATCTGACATTTGAGTGTCTACTTGACCAAAATAAATGCTTCCTTCATGCTGACATTGAACAAAAGGATCAAAATCTCTCCTTTCAGGGGGCATTATCACTGTGCTTTGATGCTTGTCTCTTTTCCCTTCTCTTCTATCCTGGGACTCCAAAAAATTTCCAGTGTTCATCCTTTCTGTATCCTCTTCCCATAGAGAGTTCAACAACATTTCATCCTCATAATTTTATGCTCCTTCAGTTTGAAAACGCAAACCTTTAGTTTTGTTATTATTGTTTCCAGCACTTACTTCTGGTATTGAATCTTTATTTGGTGCTAGATTATAAGGATAGGAACATGACCCAATCATGGGAACATACTCTACATACTTGTTCTCTGCAGGCCTGCAATCCATGACTGAGGAGGAATTGACCGCAAACAATGAACCATATTGCTCAGAGAAATTTGACAAAATTGGCAGCTCTTTAGTGTTTTCTCTCAAATCCATCACCGACTGTTCAGAAAGTTGCTAATTATTCTTACCTATATTCTCAAACTCAGGTTTGTTCTCACTTGTATTCTCAAACTCATCTCCCAAAATGTTTGACAATTTTGAATGTAAAGACTCTCTCTTTCAGCCCTTTGACACACTCCACATATTAACCTTTTCTCGATCATCTGAGTTGCTTGTCAACTCACCAATGTCTGGTCCAAACAAGTTTCCTTCAGTGGTCAGATTCTAGGCTGAAACCATGTGGGGGTAAAATCTTGATAACTGACATTCTAGGACTAGTAATTGTCCAAAAACAGGGTACAGAATAGAGTGTAATGTGTAGTCATGTGCATCTCTATGAGGTAGATCACTTTAGACTAGAGTGTAATGTGTAGTCAGTTAGGTGCAGTTATTTGTGGCTAGAAAGGCCTAAAAAAATTAACTGAATCTAGTTTGAATCTTATCAAGCTGGGTGTAGAACCTCGATTAGGGATTTTGAGTTTTGTGGCTGGAGAGCTATTGGGTTGACAGCTGCTGCAAATGCAAATAGATTTTTTTGTTTTTTATATATGTTTTGAGGTTGACAGTATTGATTTGTGACCTTATGGTCAGTATTTGTCTCACTCTACCCTACAAATACCTATCTCTCTCTCTCTTTTAGGTATGTCGATTGTTTCGTTAGTGACTTGTCTCCTAAGAGACAAAGTGTGATCGTATTATAAATTTGAGTATAGAAATTAAGGAAAGTCTAAACTACATTGTTTTCTTCTATTTGTCCATTTATAATATTTTTGCATGTGCTTGACTAATTCTTTTCATACATATCCTAGGTAACTACAATTGATGGATGTACATAGTGCTGATATGTAGTAATCCTGGCTTTGTTTGGAGAAAAATGGGTCATAGAATCAATCGAATGGATATTTAGTTTTGACATTGAGGAATCATGCAAAAAAGAGTAAATAGAGCTCTGTAATTGAATCCTCCTTAGATTCCTCCTTGGCCCTTATTTTGGCCTCCTCTATAGCTTGCATTTGTTGTTGCTTCAACTAATCTTTGGCTTCAAAAACATTTTTCTCTAAATCTTCTCTTTTGGTGGCATCAACCTTTGTTTTTGCCTTTATTTTCTCCATGCCATTGCCAAATGATACTTGTCTGACTTCCACTGTTATTTTCATGTTAGCTTCTTAAATTGTATGCAACATTGTTCTTTGATTGTCATTTTCCATATTAATAAATACTTCATTCTATGTGAAAGCTCCTTGGAAAATTTCATCATGAGGATTGGGCTCATGTCTATACATTATAGCCAAGCTAGTTGATTTGAAATGTTCTTCAATAAATTTTACTATGATCGTGTCTCCTTAGGGTCTCTGCACTAATAAGCAGATTGATCACTTTCTATTTTTAGATTCTGAGGATATATTTCTTGTTTTTAACTTCACATGTTGGGTTCCGAATTGAACACCCACAAGAAGCCATAAATAAAATACAGGTGAGTCATAAAGAATCAGATTGAATTTTCTGAAGAATTTCAGGGCAGTGTCTCAATTAATATCTATTTTTAATTTTTTTTTTCATTAAGAGGCCATGCATGTGTTCTAGGGAATGACAAATAAAGCTCAGTTAGATATTATCTATATGAATTAGTCATCTAATAACAATGAGAATACACCCAGGATCCTTTGAAAATAATGTTTCTGGTTGTGGTTGTTTATAAAATAGCTATTCGGTTTATATTTCTGCCCTATTAGCATTGATGATGAGGATATCATCCAATTTTGTACTTGTTTATTTTAAAACCCTCACCTATGGAATTATAGTCCAAAATCACAAGGTGAAGATCTAAGAACAACTCAGATAGGTTACCCACTATCACCTTAATAACTCTCTCCCACTTTTTAAATTGGTTCTGTTTCCAACTTTTTACCTCCTACATTCTCACTCAATGTGAAAGTCCCAAGCATACATGTGAGAACTCATGGGTGACTAAGAAAAACTACCCGCTGTCACCTTGATAGTATTATCTCTCAGTTTAGGTCAGCTCTCCTATCTAGCTCAAAGGGGGGAATCCTGACAACAATCTAAGTCCAAGGTGTATTCAAGGAGAGAAAGGGGTAAATGGACTTAGGGTAAATCTGGTTCTAATTTGAATTGTAGCAAGTAAATTCTAGATTTACACAACTTTTAAACAATGATTAAACATCGATATTATTAGGATAAAACAAATCTAAAAGTTCAATTTATATTCTGAAAATTACAGATCTGTAATACAGAAAATTAGATAAAATAAATAATTGAAAATGAGGGTTTAAGGATCTAAAAATCAATCTGAAATTAATATTTCTTTGTTGGAAATTTACAGATTGTTGGAGCAAAAAATAAAGGGATTTTTTTATTGTTCTCATCTCTTTTAAACGAACATAACTCTGACATTTCTTGGATTTCTAGAGAAAGAATATCTTCTTGTGAAACTCTGTCCAGCTGCTTCTCGTGGCTACCACCATCACCTTCGTCCCATACAGAATCTGACATTTGAGTGTCTACTTGACCAAAAGCAATGCTTTCTTCATGCTAAGATTGAACAAAAAGATAAAAATATATCCTTTCAAGGGGCATTATCACTATTCTTTGATGCTTGCTAGTGCTCATCCTTTCTGTCTCCTCTGCCCAGAGAGAGTTCAACAGCATTTCATCCTCAGACTTTTTTGCTCCTTTAGTTTGAAAACTCAAACCTTCATTTCCGCTATTCTTGTTTCCAGCATTTACTTGTGGTATTGAATATTTATTTGGTGCTAGGTTATAAGGATAGGAACAGGCCCCAATCATGGGAACATACTCAACATACTTGTTTTCTGTAGGCCTGCAATCCATGAATGAGGAGGAATTGACCGCAAACAATGAACCATGTTGCTCAGATAAATTTGACAAAATTGGCAGCTCTTTAATGTTTTCTCTCAAATCCATCACTAACTGTTCAGAAACGTGCTGATTCTTCTTGCCTGTATTCTCAAACTGATTCTTCCTGCCTGTATTATGAAATTTTCTTAATGATGAAACGTCTAACATTGCTTTTGTTGCAGGTCCAAACTCCTCTCTTTCCTCACATTTTTGGACATGAAGCAGCTGGGTATACACTCTGTTCTTGCCATGAAGTTTGTATTAAAAAAAATTTGAGAAAATTTGATTAGTCATAGTAGCAGAGATGTAGAATTTCAAGAGGGAAAAATGATATGAATTTTCTGGTGATTTGTTGCTTACTAATTATAATTATAATTATAACATAGTTGACACAGAATTGTTGAAAGTGTTGGAGAAAGGGTGACTGACCTCAAGGAGGGTGACAGTGTGCTTCCTGTATTTACTGGAGAATGTGGAGAATGCAAACAATGCAAGTTAGAAACTATATTTCTTGTTTATCAAATTGAAAGGTCCAGTTAATCTGTTGGTCTCATGGGTATTATCTCCTCTTGGACATTGGAAAATCTGTTTTGAGGAGAAATTGTATCTCAGGTCTAAGATTTGATAGAAGTAGATACTATCTATTTCTTGCATATCAAATGGGAAGGTCCAGTTAATATGTTGGTCATGAATATTATCACATGTTGGATATATAGAATGCATATTATTCTCTTGAACTTGTGCAGATTACAATGACTTATGTAATAATTTTAATTTCCTATAGTGGGATTCACAATTTTAGTATAGAGCTGTGATTCTTGTTGATCTTTTCAACAATTGGTACTGCTGGCTACTTGCAGCTGCATAGTCATATAGTATAAAGTTGGAACATGTCACTGGTGTGAGTTTTTTCAAGAAATTTCATCTTGAAAGTTCATGTATCTGTATCATGCATCTCTTGGAAAATCACTGACTATGCTATTTCACAGGCAACTTATCAACGAGGGAAAATGAATTGAGGACACTTACTGGGAGCTTGTAATAAGAGATATCCAAGATGCATGTGAATTACTTGAACCCATTTATAATGCAACTGGAGGAGCAGATGGTTGTGTTTCTGTTCAATTCTCCCCAGACTTGTGCTTGATACAGAAGGGACTATTGAAGCTGCTAAGTGGATGCACAAAAAAATCAATCGCTGCAATGTCTACATTAAGATTCCAGCAACTGTAGAATGTATTCCATCTATAAAGCAAGTTGTTTCACTTGGTATCAGTGTGACTGTTACTGTAAGTCTATTATTTTCTCTAAAGTTTTCTTCTTAAATAAATGCAGGCATTATTTTCAATTGCCAATTATTGCTTCATTTGTCCAAATCTTGGAGCCCAACATGGTATGGTAGAAATTGTATTTGCTCCAAATTTAAGCTGAAACATTCACAAACTAGGAGGAAATTTTTGTGTCTTGGTTGCACATTTTAGATGCTAAAGGCACATCGCATCATAAATGGTGTTCAAGATGTAGTTTGTACTATTAAGGCACTGGATAATGAGAAATCCAGTTGTCATGCATGACATTTTTAGGAGTTATAGCTTCCCCCAGTATGGCCATTTACTATGTGAGCTGGCTTTCAATATTTTCTTTTTAAGACCACACTGGCTTCATATTCTCTGCCAAATATGGAATGCAGATCTCCAGATCAATGAAGAAGGAAAAATCACAGGATAACTTCCTGGAAAAATGATCTCTCTTTTACAATGGGGCTTCTAAATATACCGCTGGGAATTTGGGAGGAGGAACTATTTATAGGACCAATTATTCTATAATAACCTATAGTTTGTCCCTTGGAAAAACATCAAATAACTTTGCTGAATTTAGTGCACTACTCTGAGGTTTCAAGTTGTGTCTAGATAGAAAGAGAGAAACTAGGAATCTAAGAAGAGTTCCTCCCAATAACTAACTTGTTAAAGAGCAATTGGTTGAGTTTCCATACGGGGACAAAGGGTCTAAAATATGACAGGAATGGAGTCATCCTATACTCTTTCAAAATGACTATCAGAGCCTTTCCTCCCAGAGAAGGAGAAGAACAATTTACTCACTGAAAAATTTTTAGAAGAAAGCCACCGATGACTGGTGATGGCCTGTGATGTTCTTTGTTTTCAGGATATTATGTTGGAATACTGAACACAACTAGAAAAATGAGGGTCACTCTGTCTCTTTTTAGTAACTTTTAAGAGGAGATAGGATTAAAGGGGGTCTCTCCTTATCAAACAGTAGAAATAATTCAAATCTAGGAGAGATTAAACAAGCAGAAGAAGCTAGCAATCAGGGAGGATGGTAAACAAGAGATGGGACACTAGTTGTGGGATTCTACAAGAATGTGTCTTCATCTGGATTGGTTAGTTGTCTCTGTGTGCAGATGTGAAGGATTGCATCTTTATATTAAGTTTAAATGATGATATCACGATAATCAGGGTCATGATATTCATTTATGCTTTGCATTGGAAAAGCATTGAAATTTTGTATTTAATAAAAAACAAATCACTACATTGATTTGCTTAGTGTACTAGCACAACCACTTAACTTGTGGCTGGTGAACACCAATAGGTCACAAGTTAAGTGTTATGAATAAGTTATCGGTTACTTGTTTTTTCTTTCTTCTTGTTAAATGAGTTGTCTGTCAGAAACTGCCCATTATCCACACATTAGCTAAGAGTGCATCAGCTACCAGTTAGCTATCTCTGGAAAAGAACCTTTGTGCTTAAGCAGGACCATAAGCTCAGTGCTGTAGGTATTCTTAGGTTTAAATCTAGGCTCCAATACATTCCTGGGGTTTGATAGTTAAAACCTATTTTTGTCCTTCCTAGAATGTGCTTTTAGATTCCAGGTATTGGCTACATTTGTTATTCTATGAAACGAGCATTTAACACCTATCCTTGTAAGTATTCTTCTATTGGATTTTTTTCCTTTAGAAGACTAATATCATGCCAAATTCTAAATTGGATATCAATCTTGCAATGGATATGTTACAAAGTGCACTGTGGTTGTAGGATTCCTTTTAACTAAAATGTCAGTGTGGCTGACTATGAAAAATTTAAACTTGCACTGCTATTAAGCTGAAGTACATGGTCTGTTTGTTTGTCATAATTTTCTGACATGTAGAAATCTGGAGAACTTCTTTGTAACAATTGATAGAATGGTCGTTGACCTATTATAATTTGTGATTTTAATTGTGAATGCTACAAGATTCAAGGGATTATCAACTTTATATCATGAATCAACTTTATATACTGAATACAAGTCAGAGATACATTTTGATTTCATCATTTTTATGTGAGTTTTGAATTTTCCTATCTGCTTTTACATTTTAATGGCCATGCATGAATTGATCTTGTGCTGCAGACAGGTTTAAGTTTAACTGTCTAAATCTTAAAAAATTTCAAGCATGTTTGCATAATTGGCTTCATATTTCATCATAGTACATTGAGAAGAGTTTGCTTTGACAGTGCCCTAGTTTTACTCAGATGATTGAAATTTTATGCTTATCTGATAATGTCTATAAAATCTGTTGACCCCCCAGGCATAAGAGAATGCAAAGATGCACTACAGAAATGCCTAAAGTCAGTGGTTCATTATCAGGTGTTATTGCTGAGACATATAATGTTGATACACAGTTGTGGAGAAAGCACGTGAAAGGCTACAAAAGAATGGACAAATATATTGGGGAGAGTAGGTATCGCAATGTTATGGACATGAATGCAGGTCTTGGTGGATTTGCAGCAGCACTTACATCCGACAAAGTTTGGGTTATGAATGTTGTCCCAACCATTGCAAAAAAGAATACACTTGGTGTGATATATAAAATAGGCCTTATTGGAATTTATCATGACTGGTATGGTTACCCTTCATTTCTCTTTTAATTTTTGCAAGGTTTTAATTTCTGTTATAAAAATATAACCTATAGTTGGAGGACCACAATTCACAACAATATACATGCATAGGTAGAATACTAGGTTTCCACTCTCATCCCATTTTGGGAAAAGGACTATAGGGAAAAACTGCATCTAATATGTAATATAACATGTAAAAACTCTGGTTTTTGTATCCTTATACCTTTTTAATGGCCCTAGTGAAGCACAGTAGATTGACAGACAAGATGCTCACCCAATTGAAATCATGCCATGTGTCTACTACACGATGCGCCAATAGATTCCATTCTATTTTAAAATGAGAGGATCCCTCCTCGCCATATAACATAAAAATCATGGTTTTCATAAACCGATATGGGTATCTCAAGTATTGTGTAGAATACATCCAATTAATCTTTTCTAAGAAGGCCTTATATTCAGTCCACCAATATTTAAATTTTTTTACTAGATTGAATTCCTTGGCTCTGTGCTCATCCATAAATGTTTTGTTCAATAGCACTTGAATTTTCTTCATCTTGAACATTATTTTGAATGAATAGGGTTGTAAATAAGCTATGGAAACCCTACCTTCACTTATGACTGATCTCATTCCAATATTAATGTGTTTGAATATCGATTTGACAACATTGTTATATGGTAATATTATTGGTTTGGCGACAATCAAGTAAAGGATGTGCTTTCTGATATTTCAAAAAACCTCTAAGTCATCATGGTCCTTATGGAAGTCTTCATTGATGAACATTCTATACATGTATTTGGGCACTCAAGGTCATCTTGGAATCCAATTAAGTGATTTGTATCCATGAGCAACATTGGATCTGCATCTTTCCAAGGGTTGGGACTTTCTTCAACTTCCCATTTTAAGGTAGCTTCCCTATTCCTTATGCTTTTGACATTTTAAATAATAAATATCCTATAATAAAAAACAAAAATACAAATATTAAATCTTGTAGACATAATTATGTCAATAGGTGAGTTATGAACATAAATCAAGTCTACCTCAAGTTTCGAGCTAAAATGAATGGACTTTGAGAAACAAGATAGCAGGTGAACAAACTTGGCTTCTCTAGCAAGTTTACAAAGGATAATGGTGAATATTAATTGTGAAATACCTCCCTGAGTTGGTTAATATTATTAATGAAAATTATATATATGCACGGGTGGCAAAGTTTGGTGATAAGTCCTGTATTTTGTTTTTGCAATGATTTATGGAGTTTGAGGATATGCCCTTATCTTAAATCCTTATGGCATGCTTAGGTGGCAAGCTGGGGTGCATAACTTTTGAAGAGAAATGTTTTGACCATGTCATTTGCACCAAGGGATTCACATGAATCCCAAGTGCAGTTTTCTTTGGAGCGAGGCGTGCCTGCTATGATTGGTGTAATGGGGACACAGTAGCTTCCTTACCCTTCCCATAGTAGGGATCGAAATGTTGAGATTTGCGAAATCATCCAACACAGCTCCTTCTTATTTACAATTCTCCACTGCGTAAATGACTACTTTCATAAATACTAGTTACTAATAAGTTGTAATAGTAATAATTATGTAGTTTGTAGATTGATATCTATCATAAATTTGTTTGAATATCATCATTGTCAAGCAATAACAATTTCTTAAAGGGTTCTATCTCAATGGTAGAGTGCCTGCCTAATTATAGGCAGGAGGTTGGTGGTTCGATTCCTCTATGCCATATCATAAATTTGTGACTACAAAAATCACTAAATTCACATATATACGACTATTAGTATCTAATTTCTCGTATCTTAGTCATATTTAGCTTAGTCATTAATATGTTAACATCTAGTAGTTTATTTAGTCGTATATTTGGTCATTAATGGTTGCAATCAGTGACTAAATCAATGACTAAATCTATGACTAAATCATTAACTATCAATGACTAAAACAATGACTAAATCATTGACTATCAATGACTAAAGCATTGTCTATCAATGACTAAATCATTGTCTATCAATGACCAAATCAATGACTACTAAGTCAAGCTATTAATGACTAGTGAAATACAACTAGCTATAAGATAGTGGTAATTTGCTACTATTAGTCACTGACTCAAAAATAGTCATTTATAGCCTGATTAGAGTCATTTTTTTAGTCATTAATTTCTCATTTTCTACTAGTGACTAAACTGCGATCTAAGACATTTTATGTCACTTTAAAAATTTTAAATTTTTATGAAATTTGGGGGTTATGACATGTGGTATCAGAGCACAAGGTTCAAACACTAGGCCTTAATCAAGCTCAACTTGCTTATATGGAATAGTGAATTTAAATCATTTTTTTGATGTTGTTTTCTTTTAATGTTATCAACAGAGAAATTTGTTTCTAAGTTTAACGACAAGTATGGAAAGATTGGAGGAATATGCGGAAGAGGAATCTCCCTATACTGAACAAGATAATTTACAAAGAGAACCTATACAAGAAGACATAACCACTAATTCCTTGGAACTTTTACAAACAATAAAAGAATTAAAATATGAAATGGAATCTATTAAAAAAGAAAATGAGAGGATTTTGAGAGCTCAGGAGGAGCTGAATCAGATCCTAATAGAAATATTTCATACCGAGGGAAGGGGTAAAAGAGCTGATTCGGAAGATATAAGTTACCAACATAAGTATAAAAAGACTAAACATATTAAAAATGAAAGTAGCTCATCTTCTGAAGTATTTGATGATCAATGTAATTCTCATTATACTAGTGACAATAGTGAGGATAACCACCATACTAGGAAAAGAAAATATAAACCTTATGAAGAAATTTCTGGAGAGTTTAAGAAGATCAAGCCACCAACATTTAATGGAGAAACTAAAAAAGGGGGAGGAAGCGGAATCTTGGTTATCTAAGATGAAGAAGTACTTCAAGATTTATAACTATTCTAACCAATTAAAGGCTATGATGGGTATTTATAATCTCAAAGGGAAAGTTGATATATGGCGGCAAGATTTAAAGAGAGTGAAAGGTATAAGAGAGAAGAAAATAAATTGGAGGACACTCAAGAAGTACTTTAAAAAGAAATTTTTATCTGAATAGTACTATGAAGAAAGGGCTAAAGAATTATATGAGCTAAAACTAGGTACAATGACTATCAAAGATTTGAATAGTAGGTTTTTAAGTTTGCTTAGGTATGTGCCATACCTTGTGGATGAAAAACCAAAGGTACAGTGGTTTCTCAGGTGTTTACCTTATCACATAAAGGATAGGATTGAGTATGACAATCCAAAAACCCTAGAAGAAGCTATGAGGAAAGCAAATTTCAGTTATGAACAAAATTGGAAAAATGAGAGTATGGCCAATTGGAAGGCCAAAAGGAATAATAATTATGATCAAAAGAAGAAAGAGTTTGTGCCTAATTGGAATTCTAAAAATAATAATGTTGGAAATTTTTCTAATAAGAATTTCCAGGGGAATAAGAATAATTCACAGAATAATCAGAACAATTAAAAAAATGAAGATCCTGCTAATAATTACAGTAATTACACAAAGAACTTTGAATGAAAAGAACCAGTAAAGTGTTGGGAATGCAATGGTCCACATTATTCCTCAGTCTATCCCAATTGAAAAAATACTGTCAGCAATATCCACACAATACAGGAGGACATGACTATTGGAAATTTAGCGAGGACTATGCCCAGGATCAATGCAGCTTTGGAGAATCGGCAAGCAGACTATCAAACTTCCATGGTGGAAGTAGAAGGTAAGATAAACCATACACCCATATCTATTTTAATTGATCCAGGAGCTAGTTTAAGTTATATTTCTCCTAACTTGGTAGAAAAGTGTAAACTTCCTGTTGAAAAGTTTACAAGTTCTTGGTTAGTTCAATTAGCTACTGGTGCAAAGAGAAAGGTAACTAGTTTTGTAAAGAATTGTGCAGTAACTATGGATAAATTCGAAACTTTTGTTAAGCTTAACGTACTACCTCTAGGTTCATATAGAATACTAATTGGTATGGATTGGTTATAGAAGCATAGGGTGGTCTTAAATTTCTATGATAAAACCTTTACTTGTATAAATAATGATGGAAAACAATAAGCGCAAAAGGAATCCCTAGGAAAACAACTGTAAGGCAGATATCTGCTCTGCAGCTTAAGAGAGCTGTTAGGAAAGGTTGTAAGACTTATGCAGTAACCGCAACCAATGAAGAAAATATACATAACATAGTTAAATTAAAATTGGAAGATATACCAATTTTAAAGGAGTATGCAGATGTATTTCCGGAAGAAATTCTTGCACTGCCTCCAAAAAGGGAACTCGATTTTACCATTGAGCTAGTACATGGTGCAGTGCCCAGCTCAAAGGCCCCTTATTGGATGAATATAATCGAACTTAATGAACTTAATTCATAGTTAAAAGAACTTATAGACAAGAATTACATTCGACCCAGTGTGTCTCCCTCAGGGGCACCTGTCATCTTTGTAAAGAAAAAGGACGAAACTCTACGATTATGCATAGATTATCGTCAATTAAATAAGATGACTATTAAAAACATATACCTGTTACCCCGCATAGATGATCTATTTGATCAACTACGTCGAGCCACGGTATTTTCAAAAATTGATTTACGGTCTAAATATCACCAAGTTATAATTAAAGATGAAGACATCTTTAAAACAACTTTTAGGACTTGATATGGATATTATGAGTTTGTCGTCATGCCATTCAGGCTTACTAATGCACCATCTATTTTTATGTGTCTAATGAATAATGTAATGCATAAATATCGGGATAAATTTGTGGTCGTGTTTATCGACGACATATTAATTTATTCGAAATCTGAAGAAGAACATAAAGAATATTTAAAAATTGTCTGATAAAAGTTGTGAGATCATCAACTCTTTGCAAAGTTTAGTAAATGCGACTTCTTTAAAGATAAAATCCAGTACTTAGGTCATCTGGTGACTAAAGAAGGAATTTCGGTGGATCCCAAAAGGATAAAGGCAATCGAAGATTGGTCAGTTCCGAAAGACGTGACTGATGTCCGATCATTTATGGGGATTACCGGTTATTACTGGAGGTTCATCAAAGGGTTTTTGAGAATTGTAAATCCAATAACCTCTTTGCAGAAAAAGGGAAATAAATTTGATTGGAATTAGAAGTGCGAGGATAGTTTTAAAAAGTTAAAAACCTTATTAACGAACGCACCTATTTTAAGAATAGTTGATCCAGATAAAGATTTTATACTATGTACTAACGCCTGCAATGATGGTTTAGGCAGAGTATTGACTCAAGAAGAACATGTTATTGCTTATGAGTCTAGAAAATTAAAAATTCATGAAAAGAATTATGCAACCTATGACTTGGAATTAGCTGTTCTCATACATGCTTTAAATATGTGGTATCACCATTTAATCGAAAGAAAATTTATCTTAATGATGGATAATAAGGGATTAAAATATCTGTTAGATCAAACTAACCTAAATGCTAGACAAGCTAGGTGGTTAGCTTTTCTAAGTGAATATGATTTCGAAATTCAACACATTAAAGGGAAAGAAAATAAAGTTGTTAATGCATTAAGTAGAAATGCAAAGCTAAATTTTACAGTAGCTATCAGCACTTATACAACAGATTTGGAAGAACAACTTAAAGCAGGGAAAGAACAAGATGAAAATTACCTAAAGTTACAAGCAAAAGAAAAAGAAAATCCAATAGAAAGTCTAAGTACAGGGTACAGCTTGAATGAAAAAATATTTCTACTGTATAAATACAGAATATATGTACCTAATGTACCTAAGGTTAAGTTATTAATTCTAGACAAAATCCATAAAACTCCTTACTTAGGCCATCTGGGTTATCAGAAAACTATAACCATGTTAAGAAAAGAATATTTTTGGCCAAATATGAAGACTGAACTGGAAGAATATAGTGCTAGATGCTTTGAATGTCAGCAAGTAAAAACTAAACATCAGCATCCAACTGGATTACTTCAGCCTTTGCCCATTCCTAGTTGGAAATGGGAGATAATTAGTCTTGATTTTGTTACTGGACTTCCTAAAAATCAGAACTTAAATGATTCCATAATGGTAGTGGTTGACAAATTGAGTAAAGCAGCCCATTTTATACATGTAAAAACTACTTATAAAGCTGCAAATACAGTTGATATATTTTTAAAGCAAATTTTTCGACTGCATGGGATACTGAAGGTCATATTTTCAGACCAAGACCCTAAATTCACAGGTAACTTTTGGAGATCTCTGTTTAAAGGATTAAATACTACATTAAATTCTAGTACCTTGTTCCATACTCAAACTAATAGATAGACTGAAAGAGTAAATCAGGTACTGGAAGATTTACTAAGAATGTATGTAAAGGATCAACCAGGTAAATGGGAAGATTATTTACACGTGGTAAAATTTTCTTATAATAATAATTATCAAGCTTCAGCTAGATATAGTTCTTTCGAAATTCTGTATGGAAGGAAATATAACACTCCCATCTCTTGGAGTAATTTGGTGGACATGTTAGTATTAGGACCTGAATTATTGAAAGAAATGGAAGAAATTGTAAAGCAGGTACAAGGTAATCTGAAAATTGCGCAAGATTGACAAAAAAGTCAACCAGATCTTAAAAGAACTCCAAAAGAGTTCCAGGTAGGTTAACATTTTTTCATCAAGGTGAGACTCAAAAAGATTTCTCTGAGGTTCGGTAGTTGTGCCAAACTAGCACCTCGTTATTGTGGTCCTTTTGAAATACTGTCCAAGATTGGACAGGTAGCCTATCAGTTAGCCTTACCACCAAATTTAAGATTTCACAATGTTTTTCACATTTCTATATTAAAGAAATATGTGCATGATGCTACTCATGTTAGTAACTGGAACGATGTACAGGTGGAACTCAAAGGATATTTTCTGGTGGAACTGGACTGTATCCTCGAGTGGAGGGAGATCACACTTTGGAACCACACCATTGGTCAAGTGAAGGTGCAATGGAAGCACCTTAGTCCAGAGGAAGCCACCTGAGAATTGAAAAGTCATATGCAGGATGCATATCCAATTCTATTTTAGGGGAACTTTGAGGATGAGGAATGAATAACATCGAGGAAGATGTTATAATTGAAGAGGGTGTGTATGTCACATGCCCCAA
Organism: Pseudotsuga menziesii; assembly: GCA_001517045.1. Lineage (NCBI taxonomy): Eukaryota > Viridiplantae > Streptophyta > Pinopsida > Pinales > Pinaceae > Pseudotsuga > Pseudotsuga menziesii. Next base: position 22,581 of record LPNX010220288.1, read on the forward strand.
TTTGCAAAAACAATTTTATATTATTTGAGGAACATTGTGTTAAATTTTATTCTAAGTTGTAATTGATGACCTAGTGGGATCAATAATATTTAATGTAAATTTAGAATATTTTATTTATAAATAAATAAATGAGGAGACAACAGCTTAGGAGAGCTATTAAAAGAGTGTTTATTGCTCAATTGGTGGAGGAGACTGGGTGGAGAGAAAACTGACATGTGGCAGCATCCTCAAATCACTTTCAACTGTTGCAAGTGGAAAATTCCCTATATTTGTGGTCATGATTCCCCAAGAAAGTGGAATCATAGTAGGTGGCTCATTTAATGAAAACTAACCCAGAAGACCTAGGAATCTCTATAAAATTTTCCATTGAAGAGAGCTGAGGTTGCTCATTCTAAAGAAGTGATCATTTAGGGTGAATGAATTTACTCAAGAGAAATTCAATGGAGGGGAGTCTGGCATGTGATTGAGGGGATAACTATTGAGATTGATCTAGTTGCATATTTTAAGCTAAAGATCATACCGTTGAGAGAAAATTTCTATTACTGAGGTAATTGAACCAGTCAGGTGACATAGGTTTTTACAGTTGCATTCTCCACCCAGTTCTCAGCCAAGAAGATCAGGAACAGGCTCGGGGGTCCTGAGGAAGCGTTGTTTGAGTGCTCTCCGGGAGTTTGGTAGGGAGGAACGACCTCCTTAAGTTGTTGTCATCTTGTTCTCATCAGGTTCTATTTTGTTGTTACTGTCTTCAGTTAAATAATTCTTAGTTATCTATTACAGGCATTGTTAGTGTTTAGGGTTTAGAAATGAAAAGTAACTGTGTAATGTTAAGTTCAGTAAAATTGATAGATTATTTATAGAAATGGAAATGGTCATGTAAATAGAAAAATAGATAGAAATTAAATTTTCAAGCTGTGTTTTTCCACACCTGAACTCAGGTCATACTCTAACACAAGTAGATTGTTTCAAGTAAATGAAATAATTCTTTTATTAGAATGAAAATAGTAGATATGATTCTTGTATCTGTATGTAAATAGAAATAGATTTTATTTCAATGTTTATGAATATAATGAAAAAGCAGTGTTACGTTTTGCTTACACTTACTGTTTTACTTAAACTAATTAAATGGAAACATAGGTATAATAAAATATTAAATATACTATTATTGCAGTATTGGCATACTGATAGGAAATAAAAATATTACAGTAAAATAAACAACTAATGTTTGAGAATGCACATAGAAAGATAAAAGAAAAACAGTTTTTAAATAGTAACTTAAACAAAAACCAGAGGTAGGATTCTTTATAATCCTTTTACATTTATGAAAATTACTGAGAGTCAAGATTATTCTAACTTTAAAGTATGTTCTACTAGAAATCTAAGTATTATTTTCTTAACTAAAAACTGGAAGTAAAACTGTTAGAATATTTTCATTTCCTACAGAGTTAACATCATAATTACAACTGTAAATCATATTATCTTATATTATCCCATTTATTACAAATAGAGTCAAGAATACTTTAAGCAGAAACACAAATTCTTAAGTTGTAGGGTTTACAGTATTTCTTTTAACCCTTAAAATCCAAGTACTAGAATTTAACATATCTTTTAAACAGAGCTTAAGAATTTATAACTTATAGAGTAGTAACCATTAAAATGTATATGTAAATAACAAACAAAATAAAATAAGAATCATTATATATGTGCATTATAAATCCCAAATCTAGGCAGGTTTATAGCCTGTGAGAATCAAAGGGTCGAAACCCTTTCTACTATTAAAACCAAATATAAAAAAAAAATTCATGTAATAAAATATAACCAGTTACATTCCTAACTGTAAAAATAAAAATCTCGCGAACTATACAACTAGACTATTCCACAGTCTTCCTTCTTAAAATTAAATATATATATAAATATTTTATATTAACAGTAAGCTAAATACACTACTGACAGGTTAAACAAACCCAGTTCACAAGTCTTCATGTAAAAGTAAAACTGAAGCAACAAGATAGAACTCTTTTAAAACTCAGAGCATAAGGAGTATCTTATATTCTTAAATCAACAGTATTACATTATCAATCCGTAAGGCTGATTTTGTTTAACCAAAACCAAATACACATCACGGCTCAAGAGCTTGTGCTACCCAGCGAGCACCACAAGGGTTTTCACTTAAAACATGAGTAATAAACAAACTAAGTATCTTAACCAACGAAGAATCCGAAGCCATGTTTCCAACCACTGGAAAATTCATCCAAAAACCATATCGTAAGTAGGGAGAACCCACATCGAGACCAGGGCTTACCGGTTGGAAGCCATGAAGTTCATCTAAGCATGAGGTTGATTTTCCACTTAAAGCTTGGAGCCATTGCAGGGACCTACAAGAACACAGTTCTGAACGATAAGTTAAGACTCTGTTCATAAGTTTAAACCCTAGCCTAAATAATATTATTGAAAAAATAAATTTCAATTAAAGATTAAAAATTTTACCCGTGAGAAAGAAGAGAGTAGAGCCAAGAAGGAACACTCACCAGTTTGAGTGAACTACATTGAGAAGCAAGCAAACCTTCATGCCAACCATGTGATAGAGGCAGCAAGGATACAACACTCAATCTCCTCGATGTTGAAGCAAAGAATGGGAAAACACAAGGGTAAAAACTAGTTCCATGTTTCGAGCTACATAAAGGAGTTCAAAACCACGCACATTGTGTTCTCTCAACTCACTGCGGAAAACTTTAAACACCCAACATGAAACCCTAAACCACAATGCATAGTATTGCAGACTTAGTACCAAAAGTTATGGAAGAGCAGGTGAGTCTCATGTCTGCAAAGAGTTCTCACAGTGCAGAACAAACCCTCGAACAAAAATGTAAGAACATAGGGTTTCTATGTGTTATAAGTCAACCATTGCATGGTGGAGGCTCATCCATGTGTCCTTCTAGAAATATAATCAAGAGTGGGTCAATTTCTTCAGTCAACCCTGCACTTTCAAATGTAAAACTTATCATTGCCAATAATTAAAACAATGCAATTGACTTTAGTATAAAGACTTATATCATTGCAAATTGATTATAATAAGGTCTGCTATCTTTGCTAGTAATGAAATCTATGCATTGACCATAGTATAACTTTCTTATGTTTGTTCATCATATTAACCTTGCTATCGATCCTTTAACTAGTTCTTAAGATTGCTTACAATGACAATCATACTATTGTGTAAAACATGCATTAGATCTAGTATAGTATAAGAACAAAAGTTAATGTGTTTTACCTTTAATTTTGACTATATGGAAATGGTTGCTAGGTAGTAAATCCACCTTATGATACAAGTAAAATTATATGGTAACATTATAAAACAATGTGGTATTGTATGATTACAATAACACATATAGCAAGGCAATAAACTAGAAATTAAAGTCATAGCTTGATTTCTAGCAGTGAAAAAAGATAATCATAATTGCATACAATCAAACAAGTTGATATTCTTCATGACTAGTAAAGAAGAGTTAAGGTATAGATATGTATTTTATTTGTAAACTTTACCTTGAAATTCATAGGATTATGTTCATGCATAAAAAGCAGTACATTTGAGTATTAAACATGACAATAGCAGTAAGATCATGATACAGTAAAAGTATTTTATATGTCAGGATCATGAGCCCTATGCTCACTAAAAGAATATATAATGGACTAGGTATTATAATCTTACGACATAAAGAAAGCTTGGAAGAACTTATTCTCGTAAATGGAATTTACGATGTTAAGGATAAAAGTCATTATGGCCTAAAAATAAATGCTGTCATATATCCAAAACAACTAAGGAATTTACTTTACCTCATCGGAGTCTTGCTTCATATTTATCAATTTATTTACTAGCATCTTATCATGCTAAAGAAATACTTCTCACTATCGTACAAAATAAACTCCTACTTGATCATTCGCTTACCTGCTGAACCTGTAAGAACCAGTAGTCCATTTGAGTTAGTAGAATGCTAAGTAATCCCCGAATTTGAAAGGTAGTTTCTCACCTACTTGACAAAAGTAAAACATCAGTACAGCTAGTAGCAATGAAATGCAAGTCCTCTTTCTATGACTTACAAAAAATAAAGTTGTATTAAGTGTTTCTATTTTTAAAACAAATCCTTAAGAATTTGTTAAACTGTTTCATTTTTTGTTAACCGCTAGCAGTTACTAAACTGCGATCTAAGACATTTTATGTCACTTTAAAAATTTTAAATTTTTTATGAAATTTTGGGGTTATGACATGTGGTATCAGAGCACAAGGTTCAAACACTAGGCCTTGATGAAGCTCAAATTGCTTATATGGAACAGTGAATTTAAATCATTTTGTTGATGTTGTTTTCTTTTAATGTCATCAACAGAGAAATTTATTTTTGAGTTTAATGACATGTATGGAAAGATTGGAGGAATATGCGGGAGAGGAATCTCCCTATACTGAACAAGATAATTTATAAAGAGTACCCATATAAGAAGACATAACCACTAATTCCTCAGAACTTTTACAAATAGTAAAAGAATTAAAATCTGAAATCGAATCCGTTAAAAAAGAAAATGAGAGGATTCTGAGAGCTCGGGAGGAGCTGAATCAGATCCTAATAGAAAGATTTCATACTGAGGGAAGGGGTAGAAAAGTTGACTCAGAAGATATAAGTTACCAACATAAGTATAAAAAGACTAAACAGATTAAAAATGAAAGTAGCTCATCTTCCGAAGTATTTCGTGATCAACTTAATTCTCATTATACTAGTGACGGTAGTGAGGATAACCACCATACTAGAAAAAGAAAATATAAACCTTATGAAGAAATTTATTGAGAGTTTAAGAATATCAAGCTTCCAACATTTAATGTAGAAACTGAAAAGGGGGAGGAAGCGGAATCATGGTTATCTAGGATGAAAAAGTACTTCTAGATTTATAACTATTCTAAACAATTAAAGGCTAGGATGGCTATTTATAATCTCACAGGGAAAGCTGATATATGGTGGCGAAATTTAAATAGAGTGAAAGGTATAAGAGAGAAGAACATAAATTGGAGTAGACTCAAGAAGTACTTTAAAAGGAAATTTTTATCTGAACAATACTATGAAGAAAGGGATAAAGAATTCTATGAGCTAAAACTAGGTACAATGACTATGAAATATTTGAACAGTAAGTTTTAAAGTCTGCTTAGGTATGTGTCATACCTTGTGGATGAAAAACCGAATGTACAACGGTTTCTCAGATGTTTACCTTATCACATAAAGGATAGGATTGAGTATGAAAATCCAAAAACCCTGGAAGAAGATATGAGGAAAGCAAATTTCTATTATGAACAAAATCGAAAAAAGGAGAGTATGGCCAACTGGAAGGCCAAAAGGAATACTAATTATGATCAAAAGAAGAAAAAGTTTGTGGCTAATCGGAATTCTAAAAACAATAATGCCAGAAATGTTTCTAATAAGAATTTCTAGGGGAATAAGAATAATTCACAGAACAATCATAACAATAAAAAAATAGAGATCTTGCTAATAATAATAGTAATTACACAAAGAACTTTGAACGAAAAGAACCTATAAAGTGTTGGGAATGCAATGGTCCACATTATGCCTCAGTCTGTCCCAAACGAAAAAAGACTATCAGCAATATCCACACAATATAGGTGGAGATGATTGTTGGATATTTAGCGAGGACTATGACCAGGATCAATGCAGCTTTGGAGAATCGGCAAGCAGACTATCAAAATTCCATGGTGGAAGTAGAAGGTAAGATAAAACAAACACCCATATCTATTTTAATTGATACAAGAGCTAGTTTAAGTTATATTTCTCCTAACTTGGTATAAAAGTGTAAAATGCCTATTGAAAAGTTTACAAGTTCTTGGTCAGTTCAGTTAGCTATTGGTGCAAAGAGAAAGGTAACTAGTTTTGTAAAGAATTGTGTAGTAACTATGGATCAATTTGAAACTTTTGTTAAGCTTAATGTACTACTCTAGGTTCATACGACATACTAATTGGTATGGATTGGCTAGATCAGGATAGGGTGGTCTTAAATTGCTATGGTCAAACCTTTACTTGTATAAATAATGATGGAAACTAATAAGTGTAAAAGGAATCCCTAGGAAAACAACCGTAAGGCATATTTCTACTCTGCAGCTTAAGAGAGCTGTTAGGAAAGGTTGTAAGACTTATGCAGTAATAGTAACCAATGAAGAAAATCTAAATAACATAGATAAATTAAAATTGGAAGATATACCAGTTTTAAAGGAGTATGTAGATGTATTTCTGGAAGAAATTCCTGGACTGCCTCCGAAAAGGGAACTAGATTTTACCATTGAGCTAGTCCCTGGTGCAATGCCCAGCTCAAAGGCCCCTTATCGGATGAATATACTCGAACTTAACGAACTTAAGTCACAGTTAAAAGAACTTATCAACAAGAATTACATTCGACCCAGTGTGTCTCCCTGGGAGGAACCTGTCATCTTTATTAAGAAAAAGGACGGAACTCTACGATTATGCATTGATTATCATCAATTAAATAAGATGACTATTAAAAACATATACCCGTTACATTGCATAGATGATCTGTTTGATCAACTACGTGGAGCCACGGTATTTTCAAAAATTGATTTACAGTCTGGATATCACCAAGTTAGAATTAAACATGAAGACATCTTTAAAGCAGTTTTTAGGACTCGATATAGACATTACGAGTTTGTCGTCATGCCATTCGGGCTTACTAAAGCTCCAGTTGTTTTTATGTGTCTAATCAATAATGTAATGCATAAATATCTGGATAAATTTGTGGTCATGTTTATCGACGACATATTAATTTATTCGAAATCTGAAGAAGAACATAAAGAACATTTAAAAATTGTCTGGCAAGAGTTGCGAGATCATCAACTCTTTGCAAAGTTTAATAAATGCGACTTCTTTAAAGATAAAATCTAGTACTTACTATTTAGGTCATGTGGTGACTAAAGAAGGAATTTCGGTGGATTCCAAAAAGATAAAGGCAATCGAAGATTGGCCAATTCCAAAAGACGTGATTGATGTCTGATCATTTATGGGGATTACCGATTATTACTAGAGGTTCATCAAACGGTTTTCGATAAATCACAAATCCGATAACCTCTTTGCAGAAAGAGGGAAAGAAATTTGATTAGAATCAGAAATGCAAGGATAGTTTTACAAAGTTAAAAACCTTATTAACCAGCGCACCTAATTTAAGAATAGCTTATCCAAATAAATATTTTATAATATGTACTGATGCCTGCAATGATGGTTTAGGTGGAGTATTGACTCAAGAAGGACATGTTATTGCTTATGAGTCTAGGAAATTAAAAATTCATGAAAAGAATTATGCAACCTATGACTTGGAATTAGCTGTTTTCATACATGCTTTAAAGATGCGGCATCACCATTTAATCGAAAGAAAATTTATCTTAATGATGGATAATAAGGGATTAAAATATCTGTTAGATCAACCTAACCTCAATGCTACACAAGCTAGGCGATTAGCTTTTCTAATTGAATATGATTTCGAAATTGAACACATTAAAGGGAAATAAAATAAAGTTGCTAATGCATTACGTAGAAATGCAAAGATGAATTTTACAGCAGCTATCAGCACTTATACAATAGATTTGGAAGAACAGCTTAAAGCTGGGAAAGAACAAGATGAAAATTACCTAAAGTTACAAGCAAAAGCAAAAGAAAATCCAATAGAAAGTCCAAGTATAGGGTATAGCTTGAATGAAAAAGAATTTTTACTATATAAAGACATAATATATGTACCTAATGTACCTAAGGTTAAGTTATTAATTCTAGACGAAATCCATAAAACTCCTTACTTAGGCCATCCAGGTTATCAGAAAACTATAACCATGTTAAGAAAAGAATATTTTTTGCCAAACATGAAGACTGAAATGGCAGAATATATTGCTAGATGCTTTGGATGTCAGCAAGTAAAAACTGAACATCAACATCCAGCTGGAATACTTAAGCCTTTTCCCATTCCTAGTTGGAAATGGGAGATAATTAGTCTTGATTTTGTTACTGGATTGCCTAAAAATCAGAACTTAAATGATTCCATAATGGCGGTGGTTGACAAATTGAGTAAAGAATCCCATTTTATACCTGTAAAAACTACTTATAAAGCTGCAAATATAGTTGATATCTTTTTAAAGTAAATTTTTCGACTGCATCGGATACCGAAGGTCATAATTTCAAACCGAGGCCCTAAATTCACAGGTAACATTTGGAGATCTCTATTTAAAGGATTAAATACTATGTTAAATTTTAGTACCTCATTCCATCCTCAAACTTATGGACGGACTGAAAGATTAAATCAGGTACTGGAAGATTTAGTAAGAATGTATGTAAAGGATCAGCCAATTAAATGGGAAGATTATTTACACCTGGTATAATTTGCTTATAATAATAATTATTAAGCTTCATCTAGATATAGTTCTTTCGAAATTCTATATGGAAATAAATGTAACACTCCCATCTCTTGGAGTAATCCGGTGGACAAGTTAGTATTAGGACTTGAATTATTGAAAGAAATAGAAGAAATTGTAAAGCAAGTACAAGGTAATCTGAAAATTGCGCAAGATCGACAAAAAAGTCCAGCAGACCTTAAAAGAACTCCAAAAGAGTTCCAAGTAGGAGAACATGTTTTCATCAAGGTGAGACCCAAAAAGAGTTCTCTGAGGTTGGGTAGTTGTGCCAAAATAGCACCTTGTTATTGTGGTACTTTTGAAATACTGTCGAGGATTGGACAGGTAGCCTATCAGTTAGCCTTACCACCAAATTTAAGAGTTCACGATGTTTTTCACATTTCTGTATTAAATAAATATGTGCATGATGATACTCATGTTATTAACTGGAACGATGTATAGGTGGAACTCGAAGGAGATTTTCTAGTGGAACCAGACTGTATCCTCAAGCGGAGGGAGATCACACTTCGGAACCGCACCATTGGTCAAGTGAAGGTGCAATGGAAGAACCTTAGTCCAGAGGAAGCCGCCTAGAAATTGGAAAGTCATATGCGGGATGCATATCCAATTCTATTTCAGGGGAACTTTGAGGATGATGAATAAATAACATCGAGGATGATGTTATAATTTAAGACGGTCTGTATGTAACATGCCCCAATTTGCAAAAACAATTTTATATTATTTGAGGAACATTATGTTAAATTTTATGCTAAGTTGTAATTGATGACCCAGTGGGGTCAAGAATATTTAATGTAAATTCAGAATATTTTATTTATAAATAAATAAATGAGGAGACAACAGCTTAGGAGAGCTGTTAAAAGAGTGTTTACTGGTCAATTGGTGGAGGATACTCGGTGGAGAGCAAACTGACATGTGGCAGCATCCTCAAACCACTTCCAACTATTGCAGGTGGCGACTTCCCTATATTTGTGGTTATGATTCCCCAAGAAAGTGGAATCATAGCAAGTGGCTCATAATGAAAACTGACCCAGAAGACCTAGGCATCTCTATAAAATTTCCCATTGAAGAGAGCTGAGGATGCTCATTCTAGAGAAGTGATCATTCAGGGTGAATGAATTTACTCAAGAGAAATTCAATGGAGGGGAGTCTGGAATGTGATTGAGGGGATAACTGCTAAGATTGATCTAGTTGCATCTTTTAAGCTGAAGATCATACTGCTAAGAGCATATTTTTATTACTGAGGTAATTGAACCAGTCAGGTGGCAAAGGTTTTTATAGTTGCATTCTCCACCTAGTTCTCAGCAAAGAAGACCAGGAATAGGCTCGGGGGTCCTAAGGAAGCATTGTTTGAGCGCTCTCCTGGATTTTGGTAGGGAGGAACGGCCTCCTTAAGCTGTTGTTGTCTTGTTCTCATCAGGTTCTATTTTGTTGTTACTGTCTTCAATTAAATAATTTGCAGTTATCTATTATAGTTATTGTTAGTGTTTAGCGTTTAGAAATGAAAAGTAACTGTGTAATGTTAAGTTCAGTAAAATTGATAGATTATTTATAGAAATAGAAATGATCATGTAAATAGAGAAATAGATAGAAATTAAATTTCCAAGCTATGTTTTTCCACACCTGAACTTAGGTCATACTCTAGCACATTAGATTGTTTTAAGTAAATGAAATAATTATTTTATTAGAATGAAAATAGTAGATATGATTCTTGTATTTGTATGCAAATAGAAATAGATTTTATTCCATTGTTTACGAATACAACGAAAAAGCAGTGTTATGTTTTGATTACACTTATTTTTTTACTTAAACTAATTAAATGAAAACACTGGTATAAGAAAATAGTAAATATACTATTACTACAATATTAGCATACTGATAGGAAATAAAAATATTATAGTAAAATAAACAACTAATGTTTGAGAAAGCACATCAAAAGATAATAGCAAAATAGTTTTTAAGTATTAACTTAAACAGAAACCAAGGGAAGGATTCTTTATAATCCTTTTATATTTATAAAAATTACTGAGAGTCGAGATTATTCTAATTTTAAAGTATGATGTAATAGAAATCCAAGTATTATTTTCTTAACTAAAAACTAGAAGTAAAACTGTTAGAATATTTTCATTTCCTACAGAGTTAACATCATAAGTACAACTGTAAATCATATTATCTTCTATTATCCCATTTCTTACAAACAGAGTCAAGAATAATTTAAGTAGAAACAAAAATTCTTAAGCTATAGCATTTACAGTATTTCTTTTAACCCTTAAAAGCCAAGTACTAGAATTTAACATTATCTTTTAAATAGAGCTTAAAATAATTTATAACTTACAGAGTAGTAACAATTAAAATGTATATGCAAATAACAAATAAAATAAACTAAGAATCATTATATATGTGCATTATAAATCCCAAATCCAGGCAGGTTTATAGCCTGTGAGAATCAAAGGGTCGAAACCCTTTCTACTATTAAAACCAAATATATATAAAAAAATCTGTAATAAAATATAACAAGTTACATTGCTAACTGTAAAAATAAAAATCCCGTGAACTATACAACTAGACTGTTCCACAGTCTTCCTTCTTAAAATTTAAATATATATATAAATATTTTATATTAACAGTAAGCTAAATACAAGAATGACAGGTTAAATGAACCTAGTTCACAAGTCTTTATGTAAAAGTAAAACTGAAGCAACAAGACATAGCTCTTTTAAAACTTAGAGCATAAGGAGTATCTTATATTCTTAAATCAACAGTATTACATTATCAAGCCATAAGGCTGATTTTGTTTAACCAAAACCAAATAAACATCATGGCTCAAGAGCCTGTGCTACCCAGCGAGCACCGCAAGGGTTTTCACTTAAAACATGACTAATAAACAAACTAAGTATCTTAACCAATGGAGAATCCGAATTCATGCTTCCAACCACTGGAAACTTCATTTGAAAACCCATATCTTAAGTAGGGAGAACCCACATCAAGACCGGGGATTACCAGTTGGAAGCCACGAAGTTCATTGAAGCATGAGGTTGATTTTTCACTTAAAGCTTGGAGCCGTTGCAGGTACCTACAAGAACACAGTTTCGAACGATAAGTTAAGACTATGTTCATAAGTTTAAACCCTAGCCTAAATAATATTACTGACAAAAGAAATTTCAATTAAAGTTTAAAAATTTTACTTGTGAGCAAGAAGAGAGCAGATCCTAGAAGGAACAGCTTGAGTGAACTAAACCGAGAAGCAAGCAAACCTTCGTTCCAACACTGTGATAGAGGCAACAAGGATACAACACTCAATCTCCTCGAGGATGAAGCAAAGAATGGGCAGACACAAGGGTAAAAAATAGTTCCAGGTTTCGAGCTACATATAGGAGTTCAAAACCAAGCACACCATGTTCTCTCAACTCACTGCAGAAAACTATAAACACCCAATATGAAACTGTTGACGGGCGTATTTGACAAAGCCCGCAACGAGGGATACGACCCAGACCGGGATCCTTAGAGCAGGCTCCAAGCTGTTTAGGGTAGCCATTCCCGACAGGTTTAAAGGCTCTGTTGGCCTGGAACACTAACAGTCTAATGGTTAAAACTACTGCTACTGATTGTCAGTGAAACCTATGTTTATAATTTACAAAGGTTGATTTAAATTATATGCTACAGGATGTTAAACTAACAGATTTAATCAACTTAAATCAATGAATTATAAATACAGGATACAAAAGCTGACAAGATAAAATATAAACATAGTTAATATTGTACATAAACCTGCTATATACATCCTGTACAACCATTTACATAAGGGATAAACTGAATGTAATTCATTTAGAGACAGAATTTGATATGAATAGGTTTTTAGGTGATATAATGAGCAGAAAATAAACAATATATAACCCTAACTATATATTATCCTGATCAGGAGCGAGAGAGAAATTAATCATGAAATCAATTAATGCTAATAGAATCACCACATGGGTGCACCTAGCTAATATTTAAACCAGCGTAGATCCAAATCCTAGGCTCTATCAAGTGCCGAGAGGGATCAAATCTCCCGAGGTGCAAACCTCCTTTAGTGCAATTACTGGTGGAATTAACAAAATATAAAGCAAGTCAACAAAACTTGAAAGATATACATTTAGAATACAAAAATAAGACTAGTAATTACCAACATTTAAAGTTCACTAATACCATATATTACTAGCGGAATTAACAAAATATAAAGCAAGTCAGCAAAACTTGAAAGATATACATTTAGAATACAAAAATAAGACAGAACAAGCAGCGTGAATAGAAACATGAAAATAAATTAGTTGAAAATATAAAAGGATCTGGCGAGCATACTCGACAACATGTTGATTGAACTTGCGTATTTCGGAGAGCATCTGCCAGAAAAAGGGATTCAAAACATTTGTTCTCTGCGCAAACAATCCGGCCAGGCCATTGCGGTTGGCCCATTCATATCCCTTGCCGTTTTCCAGACTTACAGAGAACGACATATCGGATAACTCCAAATCTACTCCAAGTTCCTCGAAGAATTTCATCGTGTACGAATAAGGAGCCTGCATTGCCACAGACTTTTCAATAATAATAAAAAAATCACGTAATCCAAGGTGTTCATTGGGAAATGTATGATTTTTTTAATCTTTCGAGTATATAAAATAATGTTTTCCATATTTCATTGATCAACTGGAGGAAAAAAGATAATATTTTCATATTTTGATGAATCATACCATCAGGGAGGCTGAGAAGACATTGGTATCCATCCCATAAAGAGAAAAATACATCATTTTCATTATTTCATTAATCAATCAGAGAAAAGAAATATTTTCACTCTTTTCACTATTTCAGGGCTCAACTATTTTCACTCGTCTGGATTGTATCCCTTAAATTTAAAAAAATAAAATATTTTCGTTATTTCATAAAGCAAAAGTATTTTCTTATAATATTTTCATTATTTCATGAATCACGAAAGAAAGATCACATTTTCACGGTAGTCTGGAGTCTATCCTGTGCATACGACCTTCCTAAAAAAATATTTTCATTATTTCATATTCAACGGGAGAAGAGATAAAAATTTGTGTTATTTTTCAAAAAATATGATAATAAATTTTCTTTATTATCAGCTGGAAAATGGAACTTTACATGATTGCATAGCATGAACCAACATTCTCCCCCTAAAGAAGGTAATATTTTCTTTATTTCATCAATCAACGGGAGAAATTATTGAAGCTCTGGTCTCCATCCTTAAATACATTTTTTCAGAAAAAAAAAATTAACATTTTCATTATTTCATCAATGAACGGGAACGGGAGGAAGGATAAAATGACATGATTTCAATTGATGGGAGAAATCTTGACATTTTCATTGAGAATGGAAGCTTACATGACTGCATAATCGCATATCATGAATACACGATTTTCCCCAAAAATGAAGATAATATGTTTCATTTTTCCATGAATCAACGGGTGTCTTTTCGAAAAAAGAAGATAACATTCTCTTTATTTTAGAAAAGATAAAATTTACATGATTTCTTTAATCGATGGGAGAAAAGAGAACATTTTCATTATTATTTCTTTAATCAGCTCAGGATTGGAAGCTTACACTATTGCAGACCATGAATTCTAAGTCCAGGTCAATTCCGTACACAGAAAAGGTACGTGCATGGCCTTCAACATAGATTTCTTTCTCGTACACAGAAAAGGTGCAGGTGCGTGCATGGCCTTCAAGATAGATTTCTTTCTCGTACACAGAAAAGGTGCCGACATGTTAGTAACGTTACATCACGTGACAAGATATCCCCCATAATATTCACTTTCACTATTATTTTTTGCCTACATGTTAGTAACTTTACATCACGTGACAAGATCTCCCCCATAATATTCACTTTCACTATTATTTTTTGCCGACATGTTAGTAACTTTACATCACCTGACAAGATCTCCCCCATAATATTCACTTTCACTTTTATTTTTTGCCGACATGTTAGTAACGTTACATCACGTGACAAGATCTCCCCCATAATATTCATTTTCACTATTATTTTTTGCCGACATGTTAGTAACGTTACATCACGTGACATCACGTGACAAGATCTCCCCCATACTGGGCTGTAGAGCGCCTCTCGGCGCAATAAGATAAACATTAACCAGTCCCATACAGTAATCAGTTACAAATTATATAAGCAACAATGTCGATTGCCAATTACATAACATGATATATTAGCAAAATTGAAAGCATGAAAATCGATAATTACACAATAAATGTATGTTTGCAAACTTCTGCAAAGAATATTAACAAACATAATAAAGTATAAAAAGGAAATAACAAGACTGACATATACCAAAAACATATGCAAAATGTTCAAACAGTAAACATATATATCAGTATCACCAGTTCTCAAGATAGAGGCTGCAGACGGATAGCTGTCCAGAGTCCCAGAAATCAAACCCAGTCTTGTCCTTTTCCCTTCTATAAACTACCGACCCCTATCCCATAAACTTTTACCCCTTAAATACATATTTACAAAAACGAAGATCCTTAAAAGTTTGAGATGAACAAGATCGAATTATCCAACTGATTTCTAATTAAAAATGACAAGTGCAACGTGTCATTTTTCAATATAAACACAATCAGCAAGACGATCCATGGGAATCAAAGATTCCAGTAATAAACAACACCTGGCAATCTTGTTATGCGGTCTGTTCCAATAGGTGAGGAGTATAATCCAAAAACAGCGATCCAACCTGGACGTAAACAGTACCCATAATACCTACAGAAAATCAAGTAATAAAATTAAATCATGAACACAAATAAAAATAATAAATCGTAAATAACAAATGAAATACAATAAACAAATACCTGTACAAGATCATCAAAATTCAAAAACAAGTAGATCCAGCATAATCATAAGTTAACTGGTGCATTAAAGACTTGAATATTGGCCCCATTAGAATGAATCGGTGAAGGTGCCCTGAATTGCATGAGCGCGATCTGAGCATTGATCTCACGCACCTTTTCTTCACTCTTTTCGTTTACGTCTTGCAATTTTAGAACCCTCCTGATGAGCTTGTTCTTATGCTTCCTCAATCGTAAAAGCTGCTGACCACTTTCATCAACTTTTGCCCTTAACTCCACATTATCACCTTTCATAAAATCCCGACTTGCTACTATTTCATTTATCCTGTCTTCCATCCTACGAACCTTGTCTAAAAGACAACTAATGAACAGAGGATGAATGGTTTCCCCATTTCCACGAAGAACAGTCGAGGTTATTTTCACCGGCTTTTCTTTTACTATAGGATCATTCATACGATCAACTAAAACTTCCCACACCTCTTTATCTTCTGCTCGAGAATTATTATGATCCCGGGTGAGGTTAAATTGCGGCTCGACAACAGACAGAGAAGGACTTTTGCGCATACTGTTATCACTCACAGGGTGACCTTCATCAGCTAAATCAGCAACGGGCTCAGGATGAACCAGATTGTCATTAACAGGCGAAGGAGGAATAGTTTCTTCATCATCAATCACAACTGTTTCCACTGGAACCTTATTACTCACAGGGGCTTTAACCATCTTAGCTTTCGCCATACTTCTGGTCCGCCTTCTAACTAGCTTGGACTTGGGTAGATTTCCTCGACGATTCCCAATTTTATCACTACCGGTGGGCGGAGTAACAGGTGACAGAGATGAAATCTTCCTCATACGCCCAGGACCTATGGGGGTTTGAGAACTGTTCACTGGACTACTCATGGGCTCTTTACAGGGTTCGGAACCCTTACGGCTAGGGTTCGACAGAGCTTTGCGCGGAGACAAGAATGGGGCCGAACCTGAATCTCTATGCTTGCTACAGTCATCAGGACTGTCAAACATGCAATGACAGAAGGATGAAAAACCGTTTGACTCTATAAACTGCTCCCATGAGTGACCTGACTTCAACAGCTCGTGATCAATCAACATTCGAACTAAACTGTGATGGAAAAGACTGTGGCTGACATGTTTAGGCCCCTTCTTTATGGCATTTGACATCTTAAATAAACTATGCAGAAGGTAGTAAGGCAAATTAATAGGAAACCCTATAAAGACAGCCATCAGACAAAGATGATATACGTATGCCGAAGATAACCGGCCCTCACAGGTCAAATATCTATGAATTAACTCAAGCATTGGACGCCATTCCTTAAGAAAATACTTACTTGCTACCCCAGTCCGAAAAGAAACTTCTTGAATCGGGTTCTTTAACAATCGTCTCCATTCGGTTATGTCCATCCTTTGGTATTTGAACCACCTTTGCCCAGAGAGAGACAGACCCGTTGCAGCTGCTATGGATCTTTCATCAACCCGGAAGCAGAGATCACCAACCTTAGCTTGGTAATTAACCAGGGACAAGGCAAAGACTCTGGTAACCTCAGGGTTCGAGTTGGAAAACTTCTCGAAGAACGGCATCCACCCCACATTCTTGAACTTTTCTGTGAGCTCAGGGTTTGAGCTTAACAGGGTCATCTCGCAGGGTTCAACCCTCATGACAGGAGCCATCACAGGCCAATTACGAATGCGTAACCACACACAAAATACGTACCACCATTCAGCCAGAGATAGAAGACCAGGTTGTGAGCACTTAGAACGAAGGTTGAGCAACACCAGGTAATGAGCAGGGTAAGCCATGCACGAGTGCAGGTTATACTTCTGCGGGTTTGACATGAGCGAAAGCATCGGCGCTTGGAGTGGTAACACAAATGACGGTCGAAGGCCCTGGAACGCTGATAATATCATGATTTATTTGGAATTAAATGATGAGAAGATCTTCACTGAATAGAGTATAGGTGCTCCACTGGCGAGTGGCCACGACAGAGGCTACGTACCAAAGCTTTAAATGTGGAGGACAGGCTAAGTATGAGTGTCATAATAGGAGTCTGAATTCATGATAGGTATGGCTCGTGCCAAAAATCGATCCCGTCGAAACCATAATACATGCATTTCCTATCATATATTCGGCCTATTCATCAAAGGTGGCGAAGAATCATAAACAATGTAATTAGAAGCCGAACGTTTAAATACCACCATATGCAAATTAATATCAATATAAATGATGGTCTGCGAGCTTTAGGATATGGCACACAAGTCATGTATCAAAGCTTCAACAGAGTCACAAAGATCCAACCTTTGATTACCATTACTCAAACTTTGTATGGACACCATGGTATCATGACTTCATTGATATTTATATCAACGAAATCAACGAAGCTAATATCTAATGCTTAGGACAACATACAAACTAGGATCAATAGAAACAAGTATAAAGACCATGAACACTCATGCCTCAATTGTCCTAGTCAAAATTCATCCAAAACAATAACTCTAAAGTAATGATTTCATTGATCCAATATAACTTGCAAAACTTATTCGAAAAATTTAAATTTCAACAAATCAGTAGCTTAAAGGAAACCGCCATATCAGTAGATGAAAACTCATTAAACCTATCCTTTTAAAATTTAAACATTTCATCAAACAAAATGGAATTTTGTTTGATAAAATAATGATTTTAGAAGGCTGTTGAGCAGGGGCACAACAGATGGCAACTTGCTGGACGAAACAGTTATCTCTATTCATTTCCCTGAAATCATGCAAGCAAAGAAATTAAATCCTTAATGTAAGCCATTGCATAGAGAACACCATTTTAGCACCTCAAACAGATTCAAATATCTCACGGTTCTAAACATTACCAGAAGATTTCAGATTCATTTATTTGATACAAATCAGATTTCTAGCAAAAATCAGTCTATAAAGAATAAAACAGTAAATGGTTCAGTCTTAAAAGATAAAACCCCAATACCACAAGCATAGCCCTGCTTCCAGCAGGCGTCCATAGCCTCGACAGGGTTACTTTAAAACCCTCAAACTGCCAGTATCCCATCTGCTAGTGAAAAGTCTACAATTCTGGGCAAGATGAACTGTTCCCATTATCTTCTGTTTTCCTTTTTCTTTTTATTAGTCATGAAGGCCATGATTCAGGCTTGATAAACCGATAGTAATCATGTCAGTCACCAGTCTACACAACAGTAAAATGAACCGACTCGTGATGAGACCTTTCACCCCTCAGAGTTTTATGTCCAAAGGTCATTTCCCAGGCTTGGTGACCAGAGACGACAATGCTACTGGATGTAAAATTATGATCCTAAACAGACCGGCTCATCACGAGACCTTCTGTCCTTCAGACGGTTTTTTCAGATGTTTCAGTCCATCTCGTCCAGAACGTAATTATTGTTAATCCCAAATGAGATTGTCTTAGCAGATAGGGAGGCAAGTCTGATTTTCTTTACGACAAAAGGGATGGCGTAAGAGATTAAAATATATGACTTTACCAAACACTTCCCTAATCCCTTTGGACAAATTTTTGCAGAAACTGATATAATTAATTAATATTAACATGTTTTAAAAGTGCTGGTAATATTCAGAACAGTGAAAATACCATTCTCTATTCAAGAAGTAAAATAGAATGACAGTTTCCAAGAAAATAATGTCTTTGTGCATGACTTACAGATTAGCTCCAGAAATTGAATTTAGGCATCAGCTTAGGGGTTTGATGGATGTATCAAGTTCAGATCACAAAAACAAAACATCAAATAATATGGAAAAATGCAAACAGATCAAAAGCAAAGAAAATACAATCTTTCAAGCAAGCACACCACACCAGGTATATACAAGATGATCCCTTGAGGAGGATCAAGAAAAATATTTCTTGATTAGGTGACCATTTACTGGAAGATTATCAATGTCACCTTCCAGTGTTTGTAACTTGAAAGTACCAGGACCAAGTTTTTCTGTAATAATAAATGGCCCTAGCCACAGACATTGGAACTTTGTGTGTTTTCCTTTATCCTCGTGTTCCTTATCCCACTTTAAGACTAAGTCACCTACTTCCAAATCTCGACTGACCGACTTCCTGAGGTCAAACCAACGCTTAACAGTTTGCTGGTGTTTTTCAAATTTTTTCCTAGCCAACTCCCTATATTCTTCCAGTTTTTGCAAGGTGTTAATTCAGTGCTCCATGGCAGAACAAGGTATCTCCTGCACCAACTGGGCAAGCTGTAAGGAAGGTAAGAACAAATTAGGGGGTAAGATGGCTTCTTTACCATACACCAGGAAAAAGGGAGAGTTCCCTATAGCAGCTTTAGGGGTTACCCTGTCAGCCCATAAAGCGTTCGACAGAGCAGTATGCCAATTCCTATGATGGTTAGCCACAGTACGTTTCAGAATCTTAATCAGATTTTTATTAGAGGATTCTGCTAACCCATTAACATGAGGGTAATAATTAGCTGAATATTTCAGCTTTATACCTCTATCTAATGCGTATTCAGTTAATTTTGCAGATGAAAAATAAGTCACATTATCAAATATTAAAGACTCTGGAACACCGAATCTGGTAATAATAAAGGAATCAAGGAAATATATCACCTGTTCGGAATTGACTACCCTCAACGAGATGGATTCAACCCATCTAGTGAAGTAGTCTGTGGCTGTCAAAATGTATTTATGTTGTAGTGAAGAGGCTGGTGTGATTGGGCCAACAATATCTAGACCCCATTGCTGAAATGGGACTTCAATGACAACTGGCTGGAGGGGTAAGGCTGACTTTTTCAGTCTGCCTCCTGCTATTTGACACTCTTGGCACTTCCTGGCGAAAGAATATGCGTCTTTGAACAATGTGGGCCAGTAGTACCCATCTTTGAGTATCTTATGAGCAGTAGTTTCTCCGCTGAAATGTCCTCCAGCTGGTCCTGCATGTAGTTGAGATAACACATCATCAGCTTCATGTTTTTCTAGACAACGAAGGAGAACTCCTTCGAAATTCTTTCTAAACAAAATATTATCAATAAGTTGATAAGGTGTAGATTTTAGTCTTAAAGATCTCTTATGACGTGGGTCTAAATGTTCGGGGGAGGTCCCATGCAATAAGAAGAACTTAATATCATCATACCAAGAATCAGGAGGAGTAGAGATCGGAAAAAATTCCCTTTCGAATAAGGAAGGCTCGCTGAAGAAATGCAGATCTGATTCAGCACTATCTGCAGAGGCAGCTGCTAGCTTGCAGAGACCTTGTCCCCTGACAATCTTTAAAGGTTTTATTTCCAGGTCATATTCCTGAAGTGCGGTGACCCAATGTGCTCGTTTTTCACCAAGATCCTTCTGTACCAAGAGATTTCTAACTGCAGAATATGGTACAATGACCTTGGTGTGGGACTTCAGTAAGTAAGGCCTGAAATGTTTAACAGATTTGAAAACAGCGAAATCTTGCTTTTCCACTTCTGGGTAGTTTAATTCTGCATCGTTGAGACCAGAACTCGTAAAAGCGATAGGAGATTCATTATTTTCCTGGTTTTTCTGTGTCAGAACAGCAGCATGAGACGAATCAGAAGCAAACGTATATAAAATGAATGGTTTGGAAAAATCTGGGCTAGTGAGAGTGGGAGCTTCAGCAATAGCTTTTAAAATGTCATGAAAAGATTGCTTCTCGTCAGTATTCCATTTAAACTCAGCATCCTTTCTTATCATTTTCTGAAGCAGCCGAACAATTTCTGTAAACCCAGGAATAAATCTAGAAACAAAATTTATCTTTCCAAGAAACGACTGCATGGACTTCTTTGAGTGGGGCATCAAAATCTGTGAAATGGCACGAGTACGCTCTAGGTCAATATTAATTCCCTGTTTAGACACAACAAAACCCAGCAACTTACCTTCTGTTACTGAAAAGATAGATTTCTTAGGATTCAAAGAAATCCCATACTTCCTGCAGCGCTCAAAGACTCTCCTGAGATGAATCAAATGATCAGTCCTATTTTTTGAAAAGACGGTAACATCATCAAGATAAATAACGACGAACTTACCAATCAGACCTCTGAAGGCGATGTCCATTTCCCTCTGAAATGTGGCTCCGACATTTATGAGACCAAATGGAATTTTCCTATATGCGTAGGTTCCCCAAGGCGTCCTGAAAGTTGTTTTCAAATGGTCAGCTTTGGATACTAACACTTGGTTGTATCCTGAAAAACCATCTAGTAGCGAAAACATTTCAGATCGGAGACCTGTTGCAAGATTTTCTCCATTGTAGGAACAAGGTAATTGTCTTTGTCCAAAACCTTATTCAGATTTCGGAAGTCGACACACAACCTGATGTCACCATTTTTCTTCCTTACGGGTACAAGGTTTGCTACCCATTGTGCATGCCGAACAGGGAAAATTATCCTAGCGGCAAGGAGTTTATTTAGCTCCTTCTTGACAGCTGGTTCTAGGCTGGGGTGCATTTTCCTCAATTTTTGTTGAAAAGGCTTACCCTCCGGTTTCATAGGAATGACATGTTGCATGATATTGGGGTCGAACGTTTTCAAGTCATCATACGTCCATGCAAATATGTCTTTAAATTATTTGAAGAGTTTAACGAAGGCTGTTTTTTCCTGGGCAGTACATGTGCTGCCCAGATTCACACATTGGGGATTTTGCTCAGTTCCTAGATTCACAATGTCAGATTGCATGATGGAGCTATTAGTTTTACAATTCCTAGCAGCCTTAAATTTATCCTTTAAGTCATAGAATTTCTCGAGTTTGATTACTGACCTGGGAAGAGCACTAACCTGATCGAGAGATTCCTGAATTGAGTAAGGCTTATGGATTACCGCAAAATTGTGTAGATCTTCATCGTGCGTCATCTCGTCCAAAACCGCATCCTTAAAGGTATCTTTAAGAGTCAGAAAATCGATTAATTGCTGGTCGTCATTGAAGACTCTCCAATTTGTTACGTTGTCAGGTATAAAAGGCCTGAACAGCAATTCAACCGAGAAAGCATCAGTAAGGATTCCTTCAGATGGAATCAATCTTGAAGCAACATTAGCTAAAAGATCAGCTTCCTGATTGAGATAACGAGGGATGGAACTGATGTTAAATGCTTCAAATGCTAATAGTAAATTCCATACCTCAGTTTGATCATTTCTCAAGTGTCCAGCTATGCAGTGTATTGTATTACGTACCTGACGAACAATAATCTCAGAGTCTCCTAAGACTACCAAGGCTTTGGCTCCCAAGTAAATCGCTTTCTTCAACCCTTGAATGAGGGCTTCGTACTCAGTGATGTTATTGGTGCAATCGAATTCTAATCTACAAGCAATGAAGTACCTTTTACCATAAGGATCAATCAATAAGCACCCTGCACCAGCTCCTTCTTTTGACTTGGAACCGTCAAAGTAAAGGGACCAACAACAGTCATTAAGATCTAGATGTGGTGTATCTGGAACTGAAATTTCAGCTGAAACTTGTGTAAAATGACAAATTTCAGACTGCTGATTCGAATCTGGAATTTTTGAAATTTCAGCCTCAAAATTCCCAAAAAATGAATCAGCCATGTAGTTACCCAATATGGTATCAGCGAACAAAACTGGTTCATTTGAGTCATCTATTTTAGTGATGGTGTGCTTCATATACTGTTCTCGATCAATCCTGATCTTATTGGGATGACCCTTATGAGGTATCCACAGGTGTGACCAATCTGTGGCAAAATACCCATCAAGTTTTTGTGACCAATCCCTGCTGAGAAACAAACCATATGCTTCAGGGATGTCAGCAACAATAATATCGATGATAAAGTGAACTTGTGGATTGGAAGCTAACCTTATCAGCACCTCCTTCAGTTTACCTATTACCTTTACGTTTGAACGATCGAGCTGTACAATACTCGTATCAAAAGGCTGAGGGACAGCATTAAGTCTTTTACAGACAGAGTAAGGCATTACATTTTTGGATGCCCCTGAGTCTATCATACAATTATGTACTTTGCGATTAAATATTTCGAACGACAGTAAAAAAGGTGGAGTCGAAGAATCAGATTTCTTGCCTATAGATGATGCATTAACTGAAGCCTTTTTCGAGTTATCCTTATTAATGTCAGAGTTATTTTGATTGGAAGGAGTCTTACCAGATTTTCTTGGGAAAACCCTTGGCACCATTTTATCTCGAATCACAGGTATCTTCAAGAGCTCATATAGAGAAATATTAGCTCTGCTCTTCTTTAAGTCTTCAATCAAGTCATATTCTAACTCAAGGGAGTGTGCAGATTTACTGTTTGCAGGATGATCTTTATTTTGAACAGCTGAACTATTATCTGTAACAGTTGTAGCAGGTTCGGTTGAAGGCTGGTCTTTTTTACTTCTGGTGTTGTACTGATGCTGATTTACATTGACAATAGCCACATCTTCATCATCAGTTAATTATGAGGTGTCCCAGAAATGACTGATGACATGGGGTGGTTTATTGTCATTGCCATCATCTATTTTTTGGTTATCTTGAGAACTCTGTCCGGAAGACTGAGTTTCCTTTTCAGGAGATATTTCTAGATCTGAAAATATTGATTTGAGGAAGCTATTGAGTTCCTCAACACTGTTGGCTTCAGAGGGAGGAGTTTGCTTCGCAGCTGAATTTTGAAAAGGCTTTCTGAAAAACTGTTTAGGTGGTTCTTTGTTTGTGGTATTTTCAGAAGTACCCTTTTTTAAATCTATGATCTCATTAGACAGTTTTTTAATGACTCTTTGCAAACTGTCAAGATCTAAGGCATCTTGGCCCCTTTTGTCAGAGCTCTTGGCAGGACTATCAGTCTTCTTTCGAGAAGAAGATGCTGAATCATTATCTAGCCTGGGATTTGCTTTTGTGGCATTCGTATCTTTTTCAACTTTAATTGCTTCTTCAAAGTTTTCAGTTAGGGTAAGTTTGGCCTTTTGCCAGACAAACATGGATATCTTTCCCAGTAAGGCTGAAGTGTAAAATTCAACAGTAATGTCCTCAGTTGGCCTCGAGGTAGCGGGGATCCTGTTCCTCAATGTTAGAAAACGCTGGTTAAAATCTTTAACCTTTTCTTTGGGTTCCATGCGAATTCTAGACAATTCCGAGACTAAAATGGCAGGCATCTTGTCATCTCCAAACTTGCTTGTAAATGCAAGATCAAATTCGTTCCAGCTAGTAATGGAACCACTTGTAAGTGAAAAATACCATGTGGAAGCCTTTCCTTCGAATGTATAAGGAAAAAGCCGGCAAACCACATCTTCATGTTCCACGTCCAAGAGTCGGACTGCCAACATAAACTTTTTAACGTGATCTTCTGCTCGCTCTTTTAACTCAGGGTTGAAATTAGGCAGTAGCTTCTTGGGATGTTTAGGTAAAGGGTGTTGGACACCAGGGATAGCCACAGCATCCTGGGCTAGCCATGGCATATTAGCATTGGGGTTCGGGGGATTTGCAGCTGCCATGTTTCTTGGAGTTGGAGGTGGTGAAGGCGGTGTTTGTAAAACACGAGGAGGTGATCGAGGCGGTGATGGTGGTTGACCAGAACCTCCTGAAGCAAGTGGTCCTGCAGAAGAAGAAGGCTGGTTGATTCCTGTGAAAGATTGTTGTATGTTAGAATCGGGATGAGCACCTAAAGGCTGTTTTTGTTCTCCCAGAACAGATTCAGAATGACGAGTATGAGGACGTGTGATCTGCGGAAGAGGTAACTCAGTAGACTGTCGCCCAGTAAGGTTCGAATAAGCTCTTGTCAAAATTCTACGGGATTCGTTTAAGGCTTGTTCGTACTGGTCTATTTCTTCAGGTAAGTGAATACCGGGAGAATTAAACTGCGAGATCAGGTTTCGAACAGAGTCGCTTACTGGGGTTTCATTTGCTCGTGATGAACGATGAGAGCGTGGTTGTACAGTAGATTGGATTTGAGGGGTAGTAGGCTGATTTGTTTTGTTAACAGAGTTGTTTTCATCAGCCATTTTACGCTGGCCCTCCTTCTAGCGCCATTGTTGACGAGCGTATTTGACAAAGCCCGCAACGAGGGATACAAACCAGACCGGGATCCTTAGAGTAGGATCCAAGCTGTTTAGGGTAGTCGTTCCCGACAGGTTTAAAGGCTCTGTTGGCCTGGAACACTAACAGTCTAATGGTTAAAACTACTACTACTAATTGTCAGTGAAACCTATGTTTATAATTTACAAAGGTTGATTTAAATTATATGCTACAGGATGTTAAACTAACAGATTTAATCAACTTAAATCAATGAATTATACATACAGGATACAAAATCTGACAAGATAAAATATAAACATAGTTAATATTGTACATAAACCTGCTATATACATCCTGTACAACCATTTACAAAAGGGATAAACTGAATGTAATTCATTTAGAGACAGAATCTGATACGAATAGGTTTTCAGGTGATATAATGAGCAGAAAATAAACAATATATAACCCTAACTATATATTATCCTGATCAGGAGCGAGAGAGAAATTAATCATGAAATCAATTAATGCTAATAGAATCACCACATGGGTGCACCTAGGTAATATTTAAATAAGATAAACATTAACCAGTCCCATACAGTAATCATTTACAAATTATATAAGCAACAATGTCGATTGCCAATTACATAACATGATATATTAGCAAAATTGAAAGCATGAAAATCGATAATTACACAATAAATGTATGTTTGAAAACTTCTGCAGAGAATATTAACAAACATAATAAAGTATAAAAAGGAAATAACAAGACTGACATATACCAAAAACATATGCAAAATGTTCAAACTGTAAACATATATATCAGTATCACCAGTTCTCAAGATAGAGGCTGCAGACGGATAGCTGTCCAGAGTCCCAGAAATCAAACCCAGTCTTGTCCTTTTCCCTTCTATAAACTACCGACCCCTATCCCATAAACTTTTACCCCTTAAATACATATTTACAAAAACGAAGATCCTTAAAAGTTTGAGATGAACAAGATCGAATTATCCAACTGATTTCTAATTAAAAATGACAAGTGCAACGTGTCATTTTTCAATATAAACACAATCAGCAAGACGATCCATGGGAATCAAAGATTCCAGCAATAAACAACACCTGGAAATCTTGTTATGCGGTCTGTTCCAATCGGTGAGGAGTATAATCCAAAAACAGCGATCTAACCTAGACGTAAACAGTACCCATAATACTTGCAGAAAATCAAGTAATAAAATTAAATCATGAACACAAATAAAAATAATAAATCGTAAATAACAAATGAAATACAATAAACAAATACCTGTACAAGATCATCAAAATTCAAAAACAAGTAGATCCAGCATAATCATAAGTTAAATGGTGCATTAAAGACTTGAATATTGACCCCATTAGAATGAATCGATGAAGCTGCCCTGAATTGCATGAGCGCGATCTGAGCATTGAGCTCATGCACCTTTTCTTCACTCTTTTCGTTTACGTCTTGCAATTTTAGAACCCTCCTGATGAGCTTGTTCTTATGCTTCCTCAATCGTAAAAGCTGCTGACCACTTTCATCAACTTTTTCCCTTAACTCCACATTATCAGCTTTCATAAAATCCCGACTTGCTACTATTTCATTCATCCTGTCTTCCATCCTACGAACCTTGTCTAAAAGACAACTAATGAACAGAGGATGAATGGTTTTCCCATTTCCACGAAGAACAGTCGAGGTTATTTTCACCGGCTTTTCTTTTACTATAGGATCAGTCATACGATCAACTAAAACTTCCCGCACCTCTTTATCTCCTGCTGGAGAATTATTATGATCCCGGATGAGGTTAAATTACGGCTCGACAACAGACAGAGAAGGACTTTTGCGCATACTGTTATCACTCACAGGGTGACCTTCATCAGCTAAATCAGCAACGGGCTTAGGATGAACCAGATTGTCATTAACAGGCGAAGGAGCAATGGTTTCTTCATCATCAATCACAACCGTTTCCACTAGAACCTTATTACTCACGAGGGCTTTAACCATCTTAGCTTTCACCATACTTCTGGTCGGCCTTCTAACCAGCTTGGACTTGGGTAGATTTCCTCGACGATTCCCAATTTTATCACTACCGGTGGGCGGAGTAACAGGTGACAGAGATGAAATCTTCCTCATACGCCCAGGACCTATGGGGGTTTGAGGACTGTTCACTGGACTACTCATGGGCTCTTTACAGGGTTCGGAACCCTTACGGCTATGGTTTGACAGAGCTTTGCGCGAAGACAAGAATGGGGTCGAACCTGAATCTCTATGCTTGTTACAGTCATCAGGACTGTCAAACATGCAATGACAGAAGGATGAAAAACCGTTTGACTCTATAAACTGCTCCCATGAGCAACCTGACTTCAACAGCTCGTGATCAATCAACATTTGAACTAAACCGTGATGGAAAAGACTGTGGCTGACATGTTTAGGCCCCTTCTTTATGGCATTTGACATCTTAAATAAACTGTGCAGAAGGTAGTAAGGAAAATTAATAGGAAACCCTATAAAGACAGCCATCAGACGAAGATGATATACGTATACCGAAGATAACCGGACCTCACAGGTCAAATATCTATGAATTAACTCAAGCACTAGACGCCATTCCTTAAGAAAATACTTACTTGCTACCCCAGTCCGAAAATAAACTTCTTGAATCGGGTTCTTTAACAATCGTCTCCATTCGGTTATGTCCATCCTTTGGTATTTGAACCACCTTTTCCCAGAGAGAGACAGACCCGTTGCAGCTGCTATAGATCTTTCATCAACCCGGAAGCAGAGATCACCAACCTCAGCTTGGTAATTAACCAGGGACAAGGCAAAGACTCTGGTAACCTCAGGGTTCGAGTCGGAAAACTTCTCGAAGAACGGCATCCACCCCACATTCCTGACTTTTTCTGCGAGCTCAAGGTTTGAGCTTAACAGGGTCATCTCGCAGGGTTCAACCCTCACGACAGGAGCCATCACAGGCCGATTACGAATGTGTAACCACACACAAAATACGTACCACCATTCGGCTAGAGACAGAAGACTAGGTTGTGAGCACTTAGAACAAAGGCTGAGCAACACCAGGTAATGAGCAGGGTAAGCCATGCACGAGTGCAGGTTATACTTCTGTGGGTTTGACATGAGTGAAAGCATCGGCGCTTGGAGTGGTAACACAAATGACGGTCGAAGGCCCTGGAACACTGATAATATCATGATTTATTTGGAATTAAATGATGAGAAGATCTTCGCTGAACAGAGTATAGGTGCTCCACTGGCGAGTGGCCACGACAGAGGCTACGTACCAAATCTTTAAATGTGGAGGACAGGCTAAGTACGAGTGTCATAATAGGAGTCTGAATTCATGATAGGTATGGCTCGTGCCAAAAATCAATCCCGTCGAAACCATAATACATGCATTTCCTATCATATATTCGGCCTATTCATCAAAGGTGGCGAAGAATCGTAAACAATGTAATTAGAAGCCGAACGTTTAAATACCACCATATGCAAATTAATATCAATATAAATTATGGTCTGTGAGCTTTAGGATATGGCACACAAGTCATGTATCAAAGCTTCAACGGAGTCACAAGGATCCAACCTTTGATTACCATTACTCAAACTTTGTATGGACACCATGGTATCATGACTTCATTAATATTTATATCAACGAAATCAATGAAGCTAATATCTAATGCTTAGGACAACATACAAACTAGGATCAACAGCAACAAGTATAAAGACCATGAACACTCATGCCTCAATTGTCCTAGTCAAAATTCATCCAAAACAGTAACTCTGAAGTAATGATTTCATTGATCCAATATAACTTGCAAAACTTATTCGAAAAATTTAAATTTCAACAAATCAGTAGCTTAAAGGAAACCGCCATATCAGTAACTGAAAACTCATTAAACCTGTCCTTTTAAAATTTAAACATTTCATCAAACAAAATGGAATTTTGTTTGATGAAATAATGATTTTAGAAGGCTGTTGAGCAGGGGCACAACAGAAACCCTAAACCACAATGCATAGTATTGTAGAGTTAGTACCAAAGGTTATGAAAGAGCAGGCCTCTCATGGCCGCGTAGAATTCTCACAGCGCAGAACAAACCCTCAAATAAAAATGCAAGAACATAGGGTTTCGATGTGTTATAATTCAACCATTGCATGGTGGAGACTCATCCACGTTCCCTTCTAGAAATATAATCAAGAATGGGTCGATTTCTATAGTCAACCCTGCACTTTCAAATGTAAAACTTATCATTCCCAACAATTAAAACAATGCAATCAACTTTAGTATAAAGACTTATATCATTGCAAATCGATTACAATAAGGTCTTCTATCTTTGCTAGTAATGAAATCTATGCATCGACCATACTATAACATTCTTATGTTTGGTAATCATAGTAACCTTGCTATCGATCATTTAACTAGTTCTTAAGATTTCATACAATGACAATCATACTATTGTGAAAAAGATGCATTAGATCTAGTATAGTATAAGAACAAAACTTAATGTGTTTTACCTTTAATTTCAACTATATGGAAATGGTTGCTAGGTACTAAATCCACCTTAGGATACAAGTAAAATTATATGGTAACATTATAAAACAATGTGGTATTGTATGATTACAATAACACATATAGAAGGGTGATAACCTAGAAATTAAAGTTATAGCTTGATTTCTAGCAGTGCAAAAAGATAATCATAATTGCATAGAATCAAGCAAGTTGATATTCTTCACGACTAGTAAAGAAGAGTTAAGGTAGATATATGTATTTTATTTGTAAACTTTACCTTGAAATTCATAGGATTATGTTCATGCATAAAAAGTAGTACATTTGAGTATTAAACATGACAATAGCAGTAAGATCATGATACAATAAAAGTATTTTATATGTCAGTATCATGAGCCCTATGCTCACTAAAAGAATCTATAATGGACTAGGTACTATAATATTACGACAGAAAGAAACCTTGGAAGAACTTATTCTCGTAAATGGAATTTACGATGTCAAGGATAAAAGTCATTATGGCCTAAAAATAAATGCTGTCATATATCCAAAAGAACTAGGGAATTTACTTTACCTCATCGGAGTCTTGCTTCATATTTATCAATTTATTTACTAGCATCTTATCATGCTAAAGAAATACTTCTCTCTATCATACAAAATAAAATCCTACTTGATCATTCGCTTACCTGTTGAACCTGTAAGAACCAGCAGCCCATCTGAGTTAGCAGAATGTTAAGTAAGCCCCAAATTTCAAAGGTAGTTTCTCACCTAGTTGACAAAAGTAAAACATCAGTACAACTAGCAGCAAGGAAATGCAAGTCCTCTTTCTATGACTTATAAAAATTAAAGTTGTATTAAGTGTTTCTGTTTTTAAAACAAATCCTTAAGAATTTGCTAAACTGTTTCATTTTTCGCTAACTGCTAGCAGTTACTAAACTGCAATCTAAGACATTTTATGTCACTTTAAAAATTTTAAATTTTTATGAAATTTTGGGGTTATGACAGTATTCACGAATATTTATCTTATTGTATTCATGAATATTTATCTTAGACTTTACACTTTTATTTAATTACAGCATTGATACCAGGACATAGGTCCATAGATATAGCTTCCTTATAACAGGTCTGATAAAAACTCTAGGTCGTGAGGCTTTTATCTAGTTCTTGCTAAAAAGGTTTAGTTGTTCATAGTTTTGTTTTGCAGTTTTACAGTAGTAGTTAATCTATAAACTTAAAATATTTTGGCTGTGAATCCTTTACCTTGTAATATATGCTGCTAAGGAGAGGGCCATAAGGCCTTTGTTAAAAATAACGATTGTGTTAAAATACTTCTTGTATAGGTTTTGGTAAGCTCCTGTGAGGGATTTTATGCCTACTTTGAGTTTTATAGAATTTAATTTTTTTAATGTATTATTAGTAGGCCATAAGGCCATAGATATTTTCCCAAAAATACTCTATTACGGAGTCTAGTCTGTGAGGACTTTTCCATTAAGGAAAAGTAGAGCCACTATTTTTAAGATTTAAACTTTTCTTAGATGATAATATTGTTTTCTAAAATAAAATAAAATTTGAGTTCCTAAGGTTTTCTATCATTTTTCTTTTGTAATTATTTGTCTTGCAAATAACAATACCAACTCCGCTCCTAGCCTGTGACCAGTGTTGCATCCTGTCGATAAACTCGATTTGGTATTAAATGTTTTGTCAATAATAACAGTATCTAGGCTTTGATTTAAAGGGATAGAACTCGTCCCTAGCACAAGTTTAGATAAAAATAAAAGAAATATTACGGTGCAAAGTGTTGATCGGAACAAGGTGAATTATTTAAAGGTTTCCAATTCAAAGTTTTTAAAGCTATAAAGATTGAACTATGCATAAACACATATTTACAGAGTATACTTTTTACTTCAGGTTCACACCCTTGATTTATTTAGAAATATGCTTTGTTTAGGTTAGTTTAAGAAACTATCTAAGAGTCTTATCTTTATTACAATTTTTCATTCTTATAATCCTTATAATTATGTGTGTGTGTGTGTGTGTGTGTGTGTGTGTGTGTGTGTGTGTGTGTCTATATACTATAATAATATCTATGACATATTTCTTTATGAGGCTCCCCAAGTCTTACTGAAATCTAAAAAAGTTAATTACTTAAAACCTAGACTAAGAGAAGGAATATATTTAATACTAGCATTTTAGAAGTTTGTAAAATCTAAGGTAGAAATATTGTAGAAACACTCTAAAGATTATACCAAGAGGAAAGAAAAGCATTATTTAGGCTAAGAAAACACTTTACAGAAATGACTAAATCAAATAGATTTAACCTTTCATTTGAGTAAACAGAAATGTAATTTTTCTAACAGCTTCTAGATATATAATTCATAACATATTCAATCATTCCAATTGAAATTACTGAGCATATTTTAAACATAAGTACAGATTCATAATTAAATAACAATTGAACCTGGATAATATGCAGAATGGGACAACATCCAAAGGCGACTATTGCACCCAACCTTCTCCCTAAGCAACCAAAGTTACTTGCTTAGGACCCATGACCCTGTTCACTAAACCACTAGGATGAATATCTCTCAATATAGCCAAATAGAAAAATTGTTGCAACTTAGCACTCAGTAGCAGACTTAGCTCAACAATTCCACTTTAGTTGTCCCCTCATCAAATTCCTTGTGTACTTGAATTTTCAGTTTGTAGCAGCCACAAGGTTCATTCACTTAGAAATCAAAATGAGTAGTGAGCCTCCTGCTCAATTTGATGGTATATAAAAGATATCCTAGGTCTTTGGGTCTTTTTTGGAATTAAATGAGCCACCAGCTTCGTTCCTCCCTCTCACAGAACATGACCATAATTTTAGGAATTATGGTTCCTGCAATAGCTAGAAAGTGAAATGCTAGTGCTGCCACTTGTCAACCAACCTTCTATAGCTGGTCATTCCTCCTAGTGGGTCAATGAACACTCATTTAACAATATCCCTTGGATAGGTGTCTCTTATATTTAATTATTAAAATAAATAATTCTTCAATTACATTCATCCTTGACCAACTTGGTCATAAGACTTTACAATAAATTTAACATAATTTTTTTCTGAAATAAATAATAAATATTTATTTTTCAGTTATGGGTATGTTAAAGAATGCAGGACCACAATGCCTGTAAATGAATGCCAGACCACAACGTCTACAAATGAATGTAGAACCACAATGTCTGCAAATGAGTTCCAAACCACAACATTCACAAATGAATGCATGACCACAACATCTTCTATAGGAACTTAATTTTCCATCTCATCATCAAGAACAATTTGTATCATCACTCCCTCTTTCTAGGGAGGTCCTTTCGAACTACACCAAGCTTGTCTATAAAATATTCATACTTCACACGAGACAAAGGATTAGTTAACACATCTACAACTTGTTCCTCTGTAGGAACATACTGGAGCTTTATGGCTCTTCTCTGCACCATATCCCAGATGTAATGATACTTTAACACTATGTGCTTTGACTTATCATGGAACGTAGGGTTCTATGTTAACTTGATGCAACTTTGGTTGTCACAATAAATATTAGTTGCATCCATTTCGATATCAAACAATCCTATCAACAATTTGGGAAGTCATATTGCTTCACTATAGGATGAACATGTCGCAATGTATTCAACCTCTGTTGTACTGAGCGCAACACTGGTATGCTTTAT
Source organism: Pseudotsuga menziesii (assembly GCA_001517045.1). Lineage (NCBI taxonomy): Eukaryota > Viridiplantae > Streptophyta > Pinopsida > Pinales > Pinaceae > Pseudotsuga > Pseudotsuga menziesii. Next base: position 56,058 of record LPNX010220288.1, read on the forward strand.
ACTAATCCATGAGATCACACCTAATCCCAAAATAAAAAAACATCTTGAAGTGCTCTTTCTATCTTCAGCACTTCCAGCACAATCTGAATCAGTGTAGCCACATAATCTAAACTCACTATTAGTTGTATATTTAAGGCCATAATCCAATGTACCCTTTAGGTACCTCATCAGATGTTTTGCTGGAACTAAGTGAATAGGCCCAGGTTCTACCATATACTAACTTAACATGTTAGGGACAAAACATATATCTAGTCTTGTATTTGTTAAGTACATTAGTGGGTCGATAATATGTCTAGATAGTGTGACATCTATCCTTCCTAAAAATTCATCATTTAGGATCTTCAGGTTTGTCACCATCGAAGTGTTCATTTCGTTAAAATCCAACATCCCAAATATTTTTAGGATCTTGACTGAATATTGTAACACCCCGGTTTTGACCCCATTTGCATTAAAAGGTACATGATGTATATATTGTAATTAATTGTGGTGTGGAGCTAAGGGGAAAAGCCCCACCATTGATTTGGTTGTGTTATGTTTTGATGATTGGAATCGTTGCCAATGGTATATCGTGCTATCCAACACCTTATAGTTTTGGCATCATGTAAATATGCATTTTAATTAAAATGAATCCCAATCAGCTACGTCAATGTAACCATGATGAAAAGAACATGAGTTTCCTAAGGATAAGGAGGGGGAATTATTAAACCTTGGGCCAATGGGGAAAATCCATGTGTCAGCTGTTAAACCCATTTAGTTGTCACCCACCCTTTTGACTCACTCACCTTTCCTTGTCTCATCAGTCAACTACCACATTAAAACTTATGTTGATTAGTTGGGGATAGTTATTGCTAGGCAGTGGTGTGTGGAAGCACTGTCAGCTCTTTCCCACACGCACACTCCACCAGCAGACTCTCACTTCATGTGGGAAGGGAGGCAAACAACTCCATTCTCCCATTCCTCCATTCTTTCCATCCACACGCAGATACGGTCACTCCCTTCTCCACACGCACAGGCTAGGATTCTTCATTATTTCCCTCACACAGAGAGCAGGGAATGGAGGATGATTCCATTCTCCATTCTTCCATTTGGTCTTGCTCATCCTCATGCATACAAGGGTTCTCTCACCTTCTCACACATAGGATTCTTCATTGTTTTCCTCACGCAAAGAGCTAGAGAAACTGTTCTCGGTCAACCACGATCTTCCTATGTATGTTTTCCTTACCGATTTGTGGCTTGTGTATGGTTTCCTCCTATCCATACTAAGAGTCTGATTTCTTTCCCATTTTTGGACTGTGAAATTTTCCCCACATTTTTGTTGGCTATGGTGTTCAATTACGTTTTGGGCCGCTGTAGATTCTTAGTGAGCTATTTTCTGCCATCCATGATGTCCCTGTGAAGGATCCATTCATGATTTCTGCTGTGGGGGTGTGTTTCCATACCGATTTTGTGGTCTATGTATATGTTTTGTTTTCCCTTCCCAGGCTGAGAGTTTGATCACCTCTTATATTTCGGGCTGTGTATTTCCCGTTGTTTCAGTGTTGAGATCGGGGCTATTGTTTTCCCCACGATTTGTGGTTTGATGTGGGTTTTTTTTCGTTTTGGTTTGTTGTGGCTATTATTGATTCGTTTTGGCCACAATAGGGCCAATAATGACTCAAGAGTCAGATTTCCCCGCCCAAGTTGTGAACCGCTCGTTTTGTTGTGTGTATGCAATGGTTGGTCTTCAGACTGTGTTGGCTTGGCTGATTTGTTGATGGCCTAATAAACCCAACTGTGTTGGATTGCTGATTTGTGTATTCTTGGCTATGTGTAAGCCTGCTTGTTACTTATTCCTTGGGAAATCATGCCCAGCTCGGGGGTGGTAGTGTTGCTGAGAGATTAAGGAGCACACTGGCCTATGGTTGGGTGGAACATTGCAGCAACATAGCTGGTTGCGGGACAAATACTGCATAAGATAAGTAGTCTTGAATATCCCATCTCTGTAATTATATTTGATGTCTAATGAATTATGATGAACTTGTTGAATGCTTGAATGTATGGTTTTGCTTCCGCTGTATGCTTAATAATTATGCATTTCTGCATGTTTTACTTCAAAGCATTTTAGTTTGTTAGTTTTTAGTTATGAAAAACTTCATGGGGCTAGTTTCCCAGGTTATATCATAGTGTGGTAGCGTCCTCTTCGCTGGTCAGAGGGTTGGGGATGTTACAAATATTTTCCTTGGTTTAGGAAAATTTCATATGGAAACCGCCATCCTTCAATTCCTAGAAAATAATGCATCATACCAAGATCTTTCATTTCGAATTCTATCGCAATATTCTCATTACATTCACTAATGAGTTTCTCCTTTCTTGTTAAAAATAGATCATCTACATAGAGTTTAATATCATGATTCCTTCATCTTCAACCTTATAGTAAAGGTTGGAATCTACTTTGCTTTTGGTAAATTCTAGGCTCATCAGGAAGTCATTAATTCTTCTGTACCATGCTATGGGTTCTTGCTTTAATCCATATACTACTTTCTTTAGTCAACACACATGTGTTTTCTTATCATGTGTCTAAAAACCTAGAGATTGTTCAATATATACTTCTTTTTCTATGACACCATTTAGAAAGGATGTATTTACACCCATTTGATGTAATTTCCATTTCATCTTGGAGGCCAAAGCAAGAATTGTTTTTATTGAGGTATATCTAGCTACTGGTGCAAAGGTTTCTTCACAATCAATCCCTTCTTTCTAAGAGAATCCTCGTGCGACAAATATTTCTTTGAACTTTTCAATAATACCATTAGCTGAATGCTTTGTCTTCAAAATACATTTGGTAGAGACCACTGACTTATCCTTTGGCCTTTCCACCACTTCCCAAACATCATTCTTTAATATAGATTGGTGTCTTCAATCATGGCATCCATGAATTCATTCTTCGTTGAGGCTTCTTCAAAATGCATAGGTTCTTCATCAACAAGATTACATATTAATGCTACGTAGTTGGAATGGAGTCTTAGTCTCTTGCTTCCTTCTAGTGCACCACATCTTTTTGCTTCTTGAATTATATGATAAGCCCAAGATGGAATTTTTCTTGTTGATATTGTTTCATGAGGTGTCTCTATAGTTTCTTGTGGTTCTACCATGTCCTGAAATTCTAGTATAGGATCTTCTTCACCTCTAACTGATGGTTTTCTGATCTCTACAACTCTAGGAGTTTCTTATTCTTCGTATTCCATATGGGTCATTCAAGATCTGTTGAAAGCTTCATCTTCATCAAATGTGACATCTCTGCTGATCTCAATTTTACGAAAACCTGGAATATAGATTTTGTATGCTTTTGACTAATCACTATACTCAACAAACATTCCCTTCTTTCCTAAGAGTTACAACTTTGATCTTTTCTCTTTGGGAACATGTAGGTACACAAGACAACCAAATATATTCAGGTGACTGACTTCAGGATTCTCTCCAGTAAACATTTATTATGGATTTTTGTTTCCAATCACACTGTGGGATAATTTGTTATGAACATAGATTGCAGTCTTTATTGCTTTAGCTCATAAATACATGGGTATATCTTGATCATGAATCATGTATTTGACTTCTTCCATGATAGATTTATTATTCCTTTCTGGTCCTTTATTTTGTTGAGGATTATAGGGTGTAGTCATCCCCCTCTTAATCCCATCTTCTTTGCAGAAGTCCTTGAATTCAATTGAACGGAATTATCCTCTTTTACCTGATATTAATATCTTAATCTTGTTTTCATAGAGATTCTCTACAAGAGATTTTAACTCTTTGAACTTTTCAAATACTTTAGATTTATTTTTCAAGAAATATACCCAAGTATTACATGAGTAGTCATCAATAAAAGAAACATAATAGACATACCCGCTTAAAGACGTAGTTGACATTGTTCCACACACATCTGAGTGGGGAATCTCTAGGATCCATTTTGCTCAACTATTGCTGCTTGGAAATGGATTCTTGGTGTTCTTCCCTTGAGTGCACCCTTTTCATACCCCTTCATTGTTGATCTGGATTTTTGGTAGACCTGTTACTACCTTGCTCACAATTAGTAATTATTTGTAGTTTATATGAGAAAGTATTCTATACCATAGTTCAAATGGAATGATAGCGAAAGATGTGAAAGTTGAGTCTATATATCCTTTTAGTTTCTAGATCCCTCCTTCTTCAATACCTATTACAACTGCGTCATCTATATTTTTTCCTTTTGACCACATAATAACTTCACCATATACAAAGGAAAATCTGAATCCTTCCTTGTCTAGAGATGATATAGAAAGAAGATTCTTCTTTAGACCTAGAACATATAATACTTCTTTCATTTTCATGGACTTATTGGATTTCAGCTTGTAGGAAGCTTCTCCCATTCCTTTAATAGGATATTGATAGTCATCTTTGAGTTGAACTTTGTGTGGATAATATTTCTGAGTGAGGCATGAGAGAAAATCTTTGTGGCCTATCATATGTTTGGAAGCACCATTATATATGAGCCAAGTATCACATCCATGCGAAATAGATCCTGTGAGGGCTCATACTAAGACATATTCTTCATCAAAGTTTTCATTCTCTCTGATCCTTTCTTCATTTTCATGGGCATGTAACTTTCCATTCTTCTTCTTAAACTTGGTCTTGTTAAGTGGACAATGTCTGGAGATATGTCCTAACTTATGACATGTATAGCATTCATAGGATGAGTAATCCTTCTTAAACTTCTTACCTCTTTTGAGTTCTAGTGATCTACTTGTGGGAGATCCTCGATCCTTCCTTTTATTCCTTCCATTCTTTGTATGCACAGCTAGATCTTCATCTTCATCTTCATTTAACTTATGTTCTCTATTTTCTAACCTTCCATATTCTTGTACACATTCCTCCCATAGCTTTCTGAATTTGGTTATCTTTCTTCTAGAATATATTCCTCTAATAAAGGAATCCCATTGTATTGGAAGTCCATTAACAGTGGTCATCACAACTTCAGCCTCTTTAACCATGTCACCAATGGATTCTAATTGTTCTTTAATATGAGATACTCTGGAGAAGTATGACTGTTGCATTTTTCCTTTTGCATCTTCACACCCTTGAGTTGGTTTCTCAAGGTCATTCTTTTGTTGATGTTTTTTCCTTCAAACATATTAGTTAGTGCATCAAACACTTCCTTTGGAGTATTATTTGAGGACACTTGGGAGATAAAGTAATCCTTAATAGAGTTAGCTATGATCCTCTTGACTTTGATCATATCCTTCTTTTTCTTGGATTTCTCCTCTTCTCCCTTTGGTTCCTTGACATCTTATTTAATGTATCCATCTAGGTCATGCTCTTCAAGGATGAGCATAATTCTACACTTCCATGCTTTGAAATTCTATACTCCATCAAGATTTTCATCTATCTTGGTACTATTTTTCATCTTTAATGGATGAGAACCTCAAATATAAAGACAGAAGATAGTAATTACTTGTTTGAAGAGTTTTTTAAGGAACCAACTTCAGGATGACCTAGGGTTTGACTAGGAAACCCTATTTTTTCAGATAGGATCACTTGTAGATATGAGAGGAGGAATAGATGTGCCTCCCTAATGTGAGCTATATTGTATCTTTATTTTATGGAATCTAAGGATGGAACCTTGAAAAATATGATGTCCTATTTTTTCTCAGCAGCAATGATACGTAAAAAACTAAAAATCCTCAGAATGAAAAACTTCTTTGACAGAAATATGCACCCTCCTAGGGTGACTTGGATTGTCCTTATTTTCTAAGTGATCTATGGAGCGAGGTATCCAAAATAGTGAACCCTATATTATTGAATTGTTAGATTTGATGCACAATTTCTTCTTCCAGGTTGGATCTAATATCATATTAAGTTTTCTAATCAAATAGAACAAAGGATCACTGAAAGAATAACAAGCACAATAAAAAAAAAGAGAACACAAATATTTATCCTGGGAAATCCTCATGGGGAAAAACCCAACAAAACTTCATCTATATATACTTCACCCAAGTAAAGTATAAGAAAAAAAGAACAAGACTAGACTACTTCCTCTCCTCCAAATGGACTATTTCTTCTCATTCTAGCGCAATTCCTTGAGTTATGTGTGTGTCCAAATGAGTGAGGCTCCTCCCCTGTTTATAATGATCAATGGAGAAACCTAATAACCGAACATGTCCTACTTATTATTTCTTCCAGGGATTACTTGTCTTGGGAGACTCCAAAACACATTTTAATAATACTTTTCTGGGTACTACTGAGCCTACTTACAACATAGGTTTTACCTCAATAATTTACACGACCATTTACATCAATGACATCCCTAATAAGAGGAGAAACATATCTAAAAGGGGTAATAACAATATGTTATACAAAAATATTTTCATCTCTATCCATGTCTCAACCTTGTGCCTAATCCCTAAAGTTTCTCTAAATAAAGTTGATTGATTATGAGGTTTTTCCTACCCTTTTTCCCCCTCTAGGAAGGTTGGCGCTCTTCCTCCAAAGGAAATGCATGCCAGCCCCTTGATAGAACTCTTTCCTTTCATGTGAGTGCCATAGTAACTCTTTCCCCTCATTCAAGGTGCCCCAACCTCTCTCCATCACTCTGTCTCCTACAGCAAGGTGCACTAGGGGTGTTTAGAGGGAAAGAAGAGAGGTTTTGAGGCCCTTCTCAAAGGTGGATGAGGTGGAGGATCATCCCTACCTTCTAGGTGAGGTGGAATCTGGTTCCCTAACCTATGGGGAAGATCCCTTAGACCCATCCTCCTAATCCTCAACCTACCCTATCCCTTTAGCCTTATAAATTGAACCCTCTCTCCATTGTGAAGAGAGGAAGGAGTATGGTACTCTTATGCTAGTGGAATTTCTTGGTGAACCCTATCATCATTTGGGAGGCTTTCCATCACTCTTTGTGTTATAGCGGATTTCACCACTCTAGGTGAATCACACTTTGTATGGCCTTCCCCTGTCCCACTGCAGACTCATTAGACCCTATGGACCATTTTTTGTCTTTTGATGTTTCCTTGATCATCCCTACAAACATATGAAAAATGATATACGCGGCTTTTAAACCTATAATCGTGTACATACGCGGGTTTGACCCCTATAACCGCGTACATCGGGATGTGTGCATAATCCAAATCCTTTTGGAATTTTCCTTAACATGGATCCAACTCATTTGACTCCTAGCCTTCCATATGCCTTGAGATCGCATGGATTCGACCTTTCATTATCCCTTTGAAAGCTATATAAGGAACCCCTTGGTACATTGAAGGAAAGAAGAGAGAATTGAGAGAAAAGAAACTATAGTCCATTGTTGCCGGAACTTATACTTGAGTCTGCATCGCTTTGTCCCTTGGAGCACTTTTGTGTTCTTCCCAAGCTTGCCCTTTGCTTGTGAGCTTGCTATCGAGAGATGGAGTATTGAAGTGGTGGAGGCCCAAGTGGGGGATTCAGTTTCTCCGGTTCGTAGATGTGCCGTCAGAGGTTGTATCTATCTTGTTATCTCTTATTTATATTAATAGAAATATCTTTTCCTATCCAATAATGTGTGTTTGAATGAATATTGTATCCATTGGATTATGTCAAATGCTTTTACATTATTGATTATATATGCTAGAATAGATCTAACACCATGATATATAGTATGCTTGTATTGTTTACTTATTGTTGAGGAAGTATTCTATCAATTCAAGCTAAATATTGGAAAGCTCAACAGGGATCTACTTCAACCATCCGGAATAAGGTACAAGGTCTAATCCTTTAGTGTTAGACATTTAATTTCTATTGCATATTGGAAAGGATTGATTTCTGGAGTCAAGCTGTCTATTGTGGTACGCCAAGCCATAGGAATTTCTCTCCGTAACAGAATTGGCGATTCCGCTGGGGAGTTCCTAGTAGTTGTCCTTTGGGGGTTCTTTTCTCAACATTCAATGTATTTGAATTGCTCTTTCTCTCTTGTTTCTATGTCGGGTCTGGGGGCATGTATGCCTGGTAGAGTCTGATTGGTGTGAAGTTTGTCTCAGCCTATCTATTTGCCTTGATTTTATGCACCTTTTCTTCCTGTACGTGGGTTTTTGATTTACAGTCACGTATACACGCAGATTCCTCTGCAATTTCCATGTATACACGTGGGTTTACTGCGAACAGTCGCGTATACCCTTGGTTTTGCCTTTTTGTGGAAGATAGTTTGTTGCTGGGTGAATTCTGATACTTGCTGAGTCTCCTTTGGCACTACATGAGTCTGTTTAGACCTCTGTTTCTGACCAGAAACGTTTTTTTTAGCCTAATTTTTTTTTATAGGAAAGTTCTTGTCATGGCATTTTCGATTTTTTGTTTGAGATTAGTGCATTAGAGTTCTTTTACCTTGGTGCTTTGCTTGAATGCTGTTTATGTGTGCTTGCAGAGTTTGGGGGTGGTAGAATCATTCTTTTGCTTTCTGCATCTCTTTTATTTCAAAAAATCCAAAAACATTTGCATATCATCATGCATTGCATTTTGCACTTTGCATTGTACTTGCACTAGATCTAGATTTGCTTTGGAGTACTAGTTAGGAATTCATATAGGCAAAATTTGCATTTATCATTTGAAGAAGAATTATGCATTTCATGTAGTAGCATACCCTGTTTTCATGGACACAATGCATTTGCATTGATTGTTAGGTGTGCATTTTACTTCTTGTTGCGTCATAATACCACTAGTTGCGCAACCATATCCTATTTTTGAGTAATAAAGCCAACTAAAATCAATGCTAAATAAAATGAATTACACTTTTTTCTTTTCTAGGGTGCACCAACAAGCTTAGGTTTTAGGATCTTGGAATAGTTCATTGTAAGTTAATTCTCCAAGATCACTAAACAACAACATCTAGGTGTCTATCCAGGTGAGTGTGTGAAATCCTTGGTATAACCATTGTTCTCAGGATCCTCCTCTCAAACGAGAGTTAAGCACGAGGCAATGTGAGCGGTTATTGATTGGGATGACCCCTAGTCATAACTGAGTAACACCGGAGATATTTCTAGGATTGTATTCGTATCTGAGGGCTCTTTCGAGAGTTTCGGGCTTTACTACCCTACCCATATGGTCAATCCCGCCTGCGACTGTCTGCCTGAGCATTGATTATATTGAGGTGACCTTAGTGGCCTTACCTAGGATATCGAGGGGGTACTTGTAGATTTTATTCTGCAGGTGTCCCGATGAGGTTGGGGTCGGACAGCACAGTCGCTTTACGCGTTGAAGATGAGGGCCACAATAATTGGTTACGTACCTCCACTTGTTGTGTATGGGAGTCTCAAGCCTCTCCTAGGTGAGACATACCTACTTCATTCGGGAGCTCACTTATCCAGCCCTTATTTGCTTGCATTTGGCTTTAGGTTTTATTAGTGATTGCTCTGTGTACGCTAGTTGGCCTATGGTTGACGTAAATAGAGAGTCTTTGCTATTTTTTGAGTCATTGTGGATTCGGGTGCGGTTCCGCGTAGTTCGCGTCATTTAGCAGGACTTTCACCTTCTACTTATCCTCCTCCTTTGGGAGAGAGACCTAGATAGTATAGGCGGACTATGTCACACATTGATTCACACACCATGGGAGATCATTCAGAGGATATTTCTGAGCAACCTCCTCCCATTCGTGTTCATGATGGGGAATTTATGCCTACTTATGATCCTTCACCCGACTTAGCTGAGTTAGGTCCTGTAATTTCTAAGATAGGAGCCATGCATGATAGAACTACTCACTCTAGGGTTGATTCCCCTTTGACATGTTACCAGTATGGCATGCTGAAAGACGCCAAGACTCATTTTGAACTCGCCACTACTAGCTATGGTAGTTATGGTATGGATGGTTTTCCTATGCACGATTTGACATTTCATTTCGAATCCGACTTCGAGCCTAACACTATGCCCGGGGGCACTCTCATTCCTTACCATGCGGAGAGGTTTGGGAACACTAGTCACATTACACCTTCCGTCCCAATGGTGGAAGCTACATCGTATATCCCTCCTATGTCTAGAGTTAGCGATCCGATTAGGATACCTGATCCGAGACGAGTGATGATAGGTGGTAGTACATATATTATTACTCAGATTCCTTCCTCCTTGGCCCCTAGTTCTTCAAATGTACATCCTCCACCTTATTCATGTGGTCCTTCGAGTCGGCACATGGCTACGAGTCAGGTCCGTACTGCGGTTACTAGACCGATTTTGTTTCAAGTTTACATACCACCCGTTGTTTCGAGAGGCTATGTTCATGCTTCTAGAGGTCAGATTACTACTTTCGCAGCATATATCCCTACTTTCGGTATGTATATTCCTACTTTTGGAACCTATCTTCCTACCTATGGAGTGTCCCATGAGGCATCACATGCAATGACCTATGGACCTTATTACGGGACACAGTATGGATAGGTTTCTTCACCTTATGGAGGTGGGTATTCACAACCTGCTTACTCTCCTAATTATAGCTTTGTAGCTCCTACTAGTCAATGTCCACCTCATTATGGTGCTTCCACGCCACCCTATATGGGTCATACGTGAGGAGGTCACTATGGCCAAGACCATGGTGGTAATCAATCCTATATGAACCAGGGAGCGGTCCATAGACCTCATCATCCTAGGCTCCCTTTCCTTGTGACACTTAATCTTCCTGACTTATCGAGACTTACGAATGATCATGTGGCTCATGACCCAGCTTGGCCGGCTATCCCTACCAAGCTTCCTTTGGACATACCTAAGTTCGAAGGCAAACCGAGCGAGGATCTGAGCAAACACGTTACTACGTTTCACTTATGGTGCTCTTCGAATTCATTACATTAGGACTCAGTCCGTTTGAGACTATTTCAACGCACCCTCACAGGGCCTGCTACAAAATGGTATATAGAGTTACCTAGGGGTGCTTTTACTTTGTTCGACGACCTTGCGATGACTTTTCTTAATCACTTTCAGCTACTAGTGCGCTATAATGTTGGTACTGAACTCTTGTAGACATTTCGACAAGATAAAGCCACCCATATTTCTGATCATATTCAGGAGTGGCGTAGATGGAAGAGATTAATTAAAGCCTTTATATCACCAGAGTTCCTCCTCGAGTGGTTCCTCAAATCGTTATTGCCATATATAGCGAAGGATGTTTCCACATTTGGAATGCAGAATGAGGAACAAGCGATTTTTAGGGTGCAGGAACTGGACTTGATCTATGCTCAGTCCGGTTTGTTGTATGAGATTATTCCCAACACTCCTCGTTCCAGTTTCGATCCCAAAGTCAAACCCGGACCACATGCCAATGGCATTGTGGGTTTTGCAAGTGCGAAATCTACAGATTCGGTTGCAAAACAAGTTGGTCAATTGTCTATCAACCAATATGCTTCAGGACAAGCTACCGCTTCATCTCAACCCGACCAAATGGCGAATGTACTTTCTCTACAATCGTTGGACCAGAAGGGTAACCAGCAGCCTAGACGGATGTCACGTCCCCATGCCTCCGACCGGCAAAGAGGACGCGACTATGAGCTTTATCATACCGAGCTAAGAGCCCATGAACATGTACAGGATTAAAAATTGCCTAAAACAGAATGCTGAAAGAGAATTTTAACTAAAATGTGCACACAGGGATGTGTTATCATACACAGATGCATTTTAATCATCATACACAGCGAAAACCAACAACATTCAAACAAACATTCATTCAACATGTTCATTCCATTTTAATTAACAATAAATATAGAATCGCAGAGGTAAAATACACAAGATTACTTATCTCATAAAGAACTTCTTCCGCAACCAGCTACGTCGCTGCAACGTTCCACCCAACCATAGGCCAGCGTGCTCCTTAATCTCTCAGCAGCGCTTCCACCCCCGAGTTGGGCATGATTCTCCAAGGAATAAGGGAACTAGCAGGCTTACACATAGCCAGGGATGCACAAAACACACAGCCAAGCCAACAAAGTTGGGTTTATCAGGCTATTAAGGAGCTGGAGAAGGAAAATTGCTAAGCTGGTGAGCTTATTACAGAGCCAATGACACCTACACAAGAACTAGCCTGACCTCTAAGACACCCATCCACACCCAACACAAGGAATCAGTCCCTTCTCTGCTACATAGTCCCTTAGGCCCTGCATTCCCTTCTAGTGCTATTCAGGGGTGATGGAGAAGAAGGTTAGCCCTCTAGCTCTGTCTGTGTGGTTCCATCCACCAGGTTTATCAAGCAAAACTCATCCCACATCCTTGCTCCCAATACAGTATGAAAACCAACAATTGCACTCCGGCAATTAATTCAGCTCTCACAGCTTAAACAGGGAAAACGAATTCAACCCATCTTCAACAGTCCCCAAACGTAACAGCAAAAATGACTCACAAAATGGGGGAAAACACACAGTCCTGAAGCTTATCCATGAGCACAACTCACAGCAGGGAAAAACACCCCAAATAGTTTGTGCGTGAGACCAACAGTCAATGAGACAGCCAAAAACGTGATTGGCCCTTCACAGCCATGGTAAAAACACATGAAAATTCCAAAAACGTGAATGGAAAATGCACCAACAGCTCCCAAAACATGAGGAAGACAACCCAATCCCTGGCACTACAAAAACGACCTCCCATCCATGGGAAAAATGAAGCCAACAACCAAAATCGTGGAAGGAAAAACACAGGAAAAACTCCAGCTGCTCCCAAAAGCTCCAACGTGAAGGAGAATGGTGAGGAAAACTGGAAAACGTGGATGTATGGCAGAATGGCCCACGTTTTTGGGCATTTTCCTTGCCAAGGAAGTTAGAACACATTTTTCAAAAATGGGTCTCTGCCCAATTCGAATTTGGTTGCCCATACTCTTCCCCTTCCATGCAATAACTAACTCACCCACATTCTGGCAGAAATAAATGATTG
>LPNX010220288.1:69139-90867 GCA_001517045.1 Pseudotsuga menziesii
GATAAACTTAAAACATATCATTACCGATCAACGGTGGGGCCTTGGCCTTTAGCTCCACACCATGATCATTTACAATTTATACATCATATACATCTAATGTAACGGGGTCAAAACCGGGACATTACAACGGAATAGGAAAAAGGGTAAGAATAATAATCGAAAGGGTGGGAATAAGAATGAGAATGCTACTGTTGGTGCAGGGTCCCGCAGCTACAGGAGAAGCTGCCATTTTGGCAAATAGATAGTTTTGGTGAAGATGAAGAGAAAAGGTAAAGCTATGACGTCATAGCATGTTTCTAGTTGTAGATCAGAGCCAAAAACCATGACTGTTGGGACAGAGAAGTCAAGGAAGATGACAGTACCTGAGCGGCCGAGAAGAGAGAGCTAACCCACTGCATTGAAGGTAGCGGAAAAGACAGGAGGGCTCAGCTAACCTCATAAAGGAAAAGGAGCGATGAGGCCGAGGTATTGAAGACGAAGGACAAAATAAGGGAAGAGGTGCATAGTACCCATGGTCAGGACAGGGAAGCATGGAAGACTGCAGAGAGAAATGGTGTGATGGAAAGCAGCTACCCCAAGTACAGATATGCCGACTGTCACTAGTTAGGGTTTGTGGGTTACTCTTGGGACAGGCCCACAGTGTTGTAATGGCGAGACCTTCGGACCACCTATAAAGGGATTTATTTTGTATTGTAAAAGGGTTGGTTGGGTAGTTAGACCAGTAGACAATTAGACAGTTGTATTATAGAAGCTAAGCTCTAGTTCTATTATTAGCGGTAGTTATCTTACTGTAACCAGTAGCTGGCTCACTAAGCATGTATGTAATAATCCACGGGGATTGATAGAGAGGGAAGAGGATATTGTAGAGAAGAAATATAGAGGTAGAGAAGAGATCTAAGAGAGAAGGGTTCCAGGCTGTGTGCGGAGTTACCCAGAAGATCTCGAGTTGCATGTGTGGTGCAGGAGAACTGTGTTTACTTCCCCCGAGTTATAATATAGAAACACAGTTCTGTGGACGTAGCTTCTACCCTGGAAGTGAACCATGTAAAATCAGAGTGTTATGTGATCAATTTCATGTGATTGTGTTTACTTGTTGTATCTGTCACTCATTACATGAACTTTGCTTACAGTTAAATGTATGTATGTGTTAGTTAGTTCACAACATTATAGGAGGATAAATACAAGTTGAAGTCTTTAAGTATTCTGTATAAGAGTTTGTTTATGGTTCACTTAAGACAGTTAAGATTCACAGTGTTAAGCAGCCTTGTATGTTGAGTCTTGTAAGTTGAACATAAGTAACACTAAGTACGCTGAGTCGCAACGGTAAAATATCGCAAGGAGGCGATATCGCACCATCAGAGGAGTTGTGGTGCATGAAATCGCAGGATAAGGATCTAGCGTAGGAGAGAGTTACATGTTGCCCAAGACGTGGCGCTGCGATAAGGGCTAGAGTCATCGCGATTAAAGAGGAAACTGCGCGTCGTAGAGAGAGACCTCGCGGGCTAAGAAGAGCTGCGAGACGCACACAGGATGCTACAGAACCTGGTCAAAGACACTTGAACCTTTGGCCAACCCATTAGAATCACTTCGGGTGAGACTTTAGGCCGCTCTGTGGTCTATCGCTGAAAGGGCCAGTGAGCTAGGGATGTTGTTGGTACATTACAGTAAGCCCGGGTTTTCCCATAGCGACCAACAAATGGTTTCATTGCCGGTTTTGAACAAACTGAGCACTGATGTTCTATTGGCATCCTACTAGAGATGAACTCAACCAGTGGGTTGGGTCTAAGGAGAAAGAGTTTGCCGAACAAGAGAACAAGATTCCTAGACTGAGTACAGAGGACTGGTTACAAAAACATATCTTTACAGACCTGCATATGATATTTTTTGCGACCTATGAAAACGAGATTTATGACTGGTTATCAAAGTTGACTGATAAGAACATATTCAAGAAGAAAAGAAACATTGTCTAGACACCGGAGGTGATTCAGACTATCAAGAACCTTGATAATCCCATTACGAGGACAGTAGAATTCTAGCTTGTGAGTGTGTTAGAATGCTTCATCACAGAGTTTGCAGTTGAACAGAGAAAAAGCTTCAGCGAGGCTCAGCGATACTTCTTCAAAGGATATCGCGGTAAGTACCTAAAATATTTAAACTTGTCCATTAAGATGTTATTACATGAAAAAGGAGTATTGGATATGATTTCAGATCAATAAGTTAACAAACTGTAATGTCACAAGAGTTTGAGAGTGATTTTGATGACATTGGACGTACACATAGTGGAAATAAATATAAAGTAGATTTTAGATCTCCCATATTTGAAGATAGTTCAGATAATACTAGACAACAGAGTCATAGTATCACAGAAAGAACGGAAGGGGGTACCCCTTACCACCCCTATACCCCACAGAAACAGACCGGGACTCAGAACAATCCCATAGGAACTCCATCCAGTAGCTCACACAGCCCAACAAATGGTTCCGTTGCCGGTTTTGAACAAACTGAGCACTGATGTTCGGTTGGCATCCTACTAGAGACGAACTCAACCAGTGGGTTGGGTATAAGGAGAAAGAGTTTGCCGAACAAGAGAACAAGAGTCCTAGACTGAGTACAGAGGACTGGTTACAAAGACATATCTTTATAGACCTGCATATGATATTTTTTGCGACCTATGGAAACGATCTTTACGACTAGTTATCAAAGTTGACTGATAAGAACATATTCAAGAAGAAAAGAAACATTGTCTAGACACCGGAGCTGATTCAAACTGTCAAGAACCTTGATAATCCCATTACGAGGACAGTAGACTTCTGGCTTGTGAGTGTGCTAGAATGCTTTGTCACAGAGTTTGCAGTTGAACAGAGAAAAAGCTTCAGCGAGGCTCAGCGGTACTTCTTCAAAGGATATCGCGGTAAGTACCTAAAATATTTAAACTTGTCGATTAAGATGTTATTACATGAAAAAGGAGTAATGGATATGATTTTAGATCAATAAGTTAACAAACTATAATGTCACAAGAGTTTGAGAGTGATTTTGATAACATTGGACGTACACGTAGTGGAAAGAAATATAAAGTAGATTTTAGATCTCCCATATTTGAAGATAGTTCAGATAATACTAGACAACAGAGTCATAGTATCACAGAAAGAACAAAAGGGGGTACCCCTTACCACCCCTATACCCCACAGAAAAAGATCGAGACTCAAAACAATCCCATAGGAACTCCATCCAGTAGCTCGTAGATAGCACATACTACCGCTACATCACCTCCACCTACACCGCCGAGTGGTAGTAACACAGCAAATCAACATCCACCACATAGAAATAGAATGGGGGATGATATGAAGTTACCTATCTTTAAGGGTACAGGATCAGAGGACCCGGAGCAGCATTGGTTTCTATGTGAATCCGTGTGGACCATTAAAGGAAGCCATGATGATAATATTAAACTTGTACAGTTGGTCACCACATTGAGAGAACGAGCCTTAACATGGTATATGAAGTATGCCACAGTGGTACCCAGAACACTTGTCCAGGTCAAGACCGCCATGATTAAAGAGTTTAAGAAACCTAAGTCTGAGTCACAGTGCATTAGAGAGCTCAAAGACATCAAACAGTTACCTACAGAGTCAGTGTGAGACTTCGATCAGAAATTTAAAGCCCTTATAGACCAAGTCAGCTTTGAGTTTGCGCCGAAGCAGCATAAGGAATGGTTTATTGCAGCGCTGCTCCCTCACATTAGACTGCCATTAATGCAGCAGAAACTCCAAACGCAGGATGACGTGTTGGAGATGGAAATGAAACTAGAGGCTTCACCTCTAGCTGAAACCAACACAGGTATGACAAATCTGCAAAACCAGTTGGCTAACCTCACGTTACAGTTGCATGAGCTTAAGAAAGGGAAAGAGGTTGCGCAAGACATCTGGTGCATAAAGTGTAAAGAACAAGGCCATACTAAAGACAACTATCCAGTCTTTGTAGAATATCTAGCAAATGGGGCTCCTAACCCCTTACCACATACCCACGGGCCATGGTGTGAAATATGCAAAACGCGAGGACATCCACCTCAGTAATGCCCTCTACTTCAGAAGTATGTATAGACACCTAAGAACCTATACTGTGTCTTCTGCAAGTCCGTAGGCCATGATGAACATAATTGTAGAGCCTATGATCTCATGTTAGACATAAAACATGACTTGTACAGAGTCCAATCAGAGACACAGGGTCCAGTAGCAGGACCACAGCATGATCTGGCTCATGTTGGCCATGGAGGAGGATTTAGAGGACAAGGACGTGGAGGAGGCTTTGGCCATGGAGAAGGATTTGGCCATGGTCGCGGACCAGTCACTTGTTACAACTGTGGAGTTCTAGGACATTATGATAGGGACTGTCAGAGCCCCACCACCACATGTAACTATTGAAAATCTTACGATCACGCTATAGAAGAATGTCCTACCTTGATAGCTAAGATCAAAGAACCTAAGCCAGCAGTACACCAAAACATCCAGCTTATTGCTACTGACGAGGAAGAACCAGAACCAAGAGTCAATATTGTGACTCGCAGCGATGCTTCCACCAGTGGAACATCACAGGATATTGAAAAGAACATAGGTCAGGAGTGGGTGCGCAAATATCCTAACAAAGCAACACCACTTGACCTACAGAATAATAAACAGACATTTCAAGAAGCTAAGACTTTCTTTGATGACCCTATGCAATCAAGATCGTAGGTACCACCGTCTAGGGGCATACCACAGCAAGCACCTTGTGGCGTTAGCCCTGTACAGATATCGCAAGCTACCACATCGGGAAGATGCGACGAGGATGAGTTGACAGGAAGTGTACAATCCTTCCTGCGGAGTTGCTTAAAACTTGTCAAAAATGAGCAAGCTATCGGAGAACTTCAGCGCATTATAGATCAGTGTCAGCCATCTTCTGTCGTGAGTAGTGCACAGCGTGTTGTTCATAATATTATGGGACACACAAGAACAGGAAGAGAGATGCGACTCACAGCACAGGTTGGAGAATTTGAAATGGATGAGGTGATCATAGATCTAGGATCAGAGGTAAATGCTCTGACTAAGCAAACATGGGAACAGATGGGTAGCCCTAAGTTAGTCAGATCGCCTATCCATCTGATATTAGCTAATCAGCAGCGGGTATCACCACTGGGTCGGTTACCGCAAGTGCCAGTTGACAGTGACAGAGTTCGCAGCTCTGCGGACTTTGAAGTTATAGAAATCATTGGCGATAGTAGACCATATCCAACATTACTAGGCATTGATTGGGTGATCGATAACATGGCCGTTATCGACCTAAAGAGGAGACAAATGACCTTTGAGGATGCGCAGATCCGGGTCATCGCACCGTTAGATCCTTTTCAAGGTCCTAGATACATTGAACCTATCTGAGCAAAGGAAGAGGCACGTAACATGGAGAGTCTCTATCAGATGACTACGAACCAGAGTCTCTATCAGATGACTGCGAACCAGAGCGACTGGGAACATTAGTTGGCGATGCAACAGCTCATGCGCATCGGATTCGGATGTTGGTCTAGAGAACTGGTAGAACAGACTTTACGAAGTCTCAGCGCACAGATTTGCACACATGACTAATTCACTGCGATGGATTGGCACAGAGATCAATGAGATTCCATCATTTCATGGTCTAACAGATATCCAAGACTTTCTCATGCAATTCGAACAACAAATTCCTCACGAGCAGAGGATCGCAGCTATGGACCTTGCAGTACGAGCCACACGTGCAAGATGGTGGTATGCACATAAAGAGAATATCGCATCATGGGATGATCTTAAGATATTGATGACGATCAGATTCTTAACCGGCAGAGAGTATGTCCAGCAGAAATATACAGGAGAAAGCAACCCCCGGTCACATATTCAGACATGTGAACAGAATTGGTCGGACATCCTCGAGGATGAATGGGTTCACCGATTCATTCACACTTTGGACACAGTTCCAAGGAACTGGTACACAGAGACTGAATTGCGTAAGGGAATGACTACATGGCCACTTATGATAGACAACTTTCTACTCACCTTTGCTTTTGAATCCGAGTATCCAAGTGTTGATCAGGTCCTAGATGTAATAAAGAGTAAGATATTTGAGGATTGTACCCTATCAGTACATACTCAACCAGAGTGGTCCATCCAGTTAGAAGATGCACTCGAGTGCTATAAATTCGCAGCATAACCATAGGATGAGGATGACGACCCTCTCAACGTCAACATTCCAGAGTCAGAAGGGACTCATGATGTTGATGGAACGAAGTTAGAAATTCCAGCAATCACAGAGCCCATCAAGACTAAAAAGATCAATATTGGCACAGACACAGAACCAAAGTTTGCCTCTATTGGAGACTATTGGGATGATGACATAGTCAGAAAGATTGCATACTTGCTACATGACTATCAGGACCTATTTCCCACCAAGTTCATAGAGATGAAGGGAATAGTTATAGACCTGGGAGTAATGAGGATACCATTGAAGGAGGATGCCAGACCAGTCAAGCAACGTCCTTATAGATTAAACCTGCACTATAAATAAAAAGTTAAGGATGAGATCGATAAGATGCTAGCATCAGGAATCATTGAGCCCGTAGAAGAAAGTGAATGGGTTAGCCCCATCGTCATACAAGAAAATAAAACCAAAGGAGACATCAGGATCTGTGTCGATCTGCGTAAACTCAACGATGCATCGCTTCATGATCCATTTTCGACACCTTTCACTGATGAAGTGTTAGACAATGTGGTAGGATAGGAGGTCTACTCCTTCATTGATGGCTTTTCAGGCTATCACCAGATCAGAATCCATCCAGAAGATTGATCTAAGACCACCTTTGCAACAGAATGGGGCTCATTCCAGTATACGGTAATGCCCTTTGGTCTTAAGAATGCACCAGCTATCTTTTCTAGAGTAGTAGTTGTTGTATTTAAAGAATACATCCATAAATTCCTAGAAGTTTATTTTTATGATTGGACTGTATTTGGATTAATTGACAAGCACATAGGAGATTTAAGACTGATGTTAGAGAAATGTAGGCAGTACCAGATTTCTCTAAACTTGAAAAAATGTAAATGCTGTGCGCCATTCGGTATTTTGTTGGGTCACATTATTTGCAGGCAAGGCTTGATTGTAGATCCCACAAAGATTGCCATCATTGTAAATCTTCTAGCACCCAACTCAGTCAAACAATTGAGGACGGTACTTGGTCATACCGGGTACTACAGAAAATTCATCAAGGGCTACGCAAATATTACAGCACCGATGGAAAAATTGTTAAAGAAAGATGTAAAATTCCTATGGAATGAGGAATGCCAGCAAAGCCTAGACACACTTAAAGAGAAGATGGTTACAGCACCCATATTAGTCTTTCCAGACTGGACTAAGCCGTTTCATGTACATGTGGATGCATCTGGCATCGTACTAGGGATTGTTTTAACGCAACCAGGAGAAGGAGGTATCGATCATCCTATCGCATACTCCAGCAGAAAGCTATCTACGGCATAAAAGAACTACACCACGACAGAAAGAGAAGGCTTAGCTATGGTGTACGCTCTACAGAAGTTCAGGCACTACCTGTTGGGTGCCTCGTTCAAGATGTTTACTGACCATTACGCATTGAAGTATCTGGTCAATAAGCCAGTGTTAGGGGGAAGAATCTACAGATGGTTACTCTTATTTCAGGAGTATGATTTTGAAATCATTGTGCAACTAGGAAAATTGAACGTGGGACCTGATTATCTGTCGCGGATAGACTCAGGAGAAGAGCCAAGTAATCTAGAGGACAATTTGCCAAATGCGCAGTTGTTTTCTATTCAAATCACAGACGAGTACTATTCTGATATCATTCACTTTCTCACTACAGGATGGGCACCTGTTGATTTTACTAAGCATCAAAAGAAGCAGTTGGTTGTTAAAGCAGCAGACTTCACCCTGATCGCAGGATAGTTATACAAGTTAGGTCCAGATGAAGTCCTGTGCAGATGTGCGATGCCGCATGAAAAAGAGGCTATTATCAGAGAGGCACATTCAGGTACCGCAGGAGGTCATTTCACAGGAAAGCCAACTGCGCAGAAAATCCTAGCTGCAGGATTATGGTGGCCTACGTTACACAAAGACACTAAGGACTTTTGCAGATGCTGTGATATCTGCCAAAGGGTAGGAAAACCTTCATGACGAGATAAAATGCCACTGCGACCGCAGATTACGCTGCGTGCATTTGACAAATGGGCTATAGACTTTTTGGGTCCTATCAACCCACCAGGAAAACGAACTGGTGCGAGATATATCATCACTGGAATAGAATACCTCACCAGGTGGGAAGAGGCCAAAGTAGTAAGAAATTGTGATGCTGCTACAACCGCACAGTTCCTTTTTGAAAACATCATCAGTAGATTTGGATGCCTAGTAATTTTGATGAGCGATCAAGGCACAGAACCATAAGATCACTTGACGAAAGAATTCCAGATACAGAACCATAAGATCACTCCCTACCACCCACAAGCTAATGGTACGGTGGAGGCCTTTAACAAGATTTTAGAAAATGCTCTTACTAAGATTTGCAATAGCCAAAGGAATGATTGGGACCTCAGAGTTAACACTGTATTATGGGCGTATAGGACTACATGCAAGAAACTTACAGGACACACACCTTTCAGCTTGGTGTATGGACAAGAGGCTGTTATGCCTATGGAGTACATTCTTCCCAGTTTAAGAATTGCTCAGATCACCGGGATGGCTGATATAGACACGGTGCATGAAAGGCTAGCGTAGCTGCTTGCCTTAGAGGAAGACAGATTCATCGTCGGATTCCATCAGAAAGTGTAGAAGGCACGAGAAAAATCATGGCATGACGGACACATTAAGAGTAAGACTCTTCAGATCGGATACCTAGTACTCCTCTATGACAGTAAGTTTATGAAGTTTCCAGGGAAGTTCAAGATGCATTGGTTGGGGCCATATCAGATACAGCAAGTTACAGAGGGAGGTGTCATTCTGCTCAGCAAACTGAATGGGGAGCTTCTTCCCACATTGATTAATGGCAGTAGGCTTAAGCTCTATAGTGATAGCCACTCCACCTCTCAGCCCTAGCTTAGACAGCTTATGAGGGTGCAGATGTCCAGTATAGTTGAAAGGAGGCATCGCACCGGGAATTAGTCTACACCGACAGGTATTCTAAGTATAAGGAATCGCATAAAGATGGTTCATTTTGTGCAAGTCATAAGTGGCTTGCGGGAAGGAAAAAAAAAACCGCTTAAGTTTGTTTGAGCAAGTGATGCGGTGTGGCATCGCAGCAAGGAGATGTTTCTCCATGCCATGTACCCAGTTTTGCAACACGACAAAAGGCCAGTCAAGTCGCCTTCTGACAGGTAGTTAATGAAGAAATGACTGGTATACCTTACCGTAGATTTGGCAACAGTATAATCAATTTTCCAGATTTGGAAAATCTTCGACGAGACCGGCGCCTGCACAGACACGCTTCGAGGGAAATTTGATCGGATTTCAGCATTTATTGAGGATCAGGATGGCGGGTATGGTCTCATCCATACAAATAATACAACCGACGGGTTCATCCTAGATGACCGTTGTGTCCGAGATTATCGCCTTCGGCATAAAAGCAGAAATTATTCATTCGGGAGGGTTACATTTGCAAAGATTCGAGAGCTATAGAGTGCATTGTTAAGTTTTCCCTGTGTAGAGCTAATTCCGTTACAGAGTGCTGTGATTTTCATACTTCGCAGCCATTGCCCATCCAGAGTATTCCACCGAGTGGGTTCTGTCCGAGGACGAACCTATAGAAGTGATTTTGGAAAGGTTCAAACGTAGTGGCCTTACAGCTGCTATGACGATGCCGCCCAAGGTTGTGAAATTAGGTGCATCACAGGTTAGACAGCCGCCAAGGATAAAGATTCAAGCATAGGATGTAGAAGATGTCATCAAAATATTTGCTACAGAAAAGCAGGAAGACGAGAAGATCACTGAAGATAAGAAAGCAGAGTAGAAGAATGATAAGAAGAAACCTACAGGCAGGAAGAAAGTAAAAATGAGATCTAAGAGAGAAGGGCTCCTGAGTGTGCGTGTGGAGTTTCCCAGAAGATCTCATGGAAAGGAGAAAGGACCAAGAAACAGGCATCCGAGACACAGAAAAACAAAAGAAAAAGGGAAAGGAATGAAGCAAAAATTCAGCATGCAGACAAACGCTTGTTCTCAGAATGGAATTCAAAGCCTATGTAGTTCTCGTAAGCACGGATCCAGACTAAATCAAATGTTTGAGAAGGATGGAAGATACAGATTCCTATTTATTTTGTGATAAAAGTTCTAACCCAGATAAAGAGGAAAGGATATCTGTGGAATACTTCTCAAACACTTAAGGATCCTTAAAGACCTCGCAAGCGACGAGAGCGAGAGCATGAGAATGAGGGAAGGAAAAATATGAGAGCCCTACGAACTAAGTTAAAACAAAAGACTCCAGTATTAGTCAAGCTATGCTTGACTTGGCACAAGAGCGTGTCGCAGCTATGCAGAACGAAGTCACAGGACTTCGGGACAAGCTTCATCAGACTTCGCAAGAAGCCAAGGAGAAGCTATAGTAGGAGAAGCCCGTTGGTAGTGGCTCGGGGACGAGCCACAAGTAAGTGTTAGGGGACTATTGGTGCAGGGTCCCGTAGCTACAGGAGAAGCTGCAATTTTGGCGGATAGATAGTTTTGGTGAAGATGAAGAGATAAGGTAAAGCTATGACACCGTAGCATGTTTCTAGCTGCAGATCAGAGCCGGAAACCGTGACTGTTGGGACAGAGAAGTCAAGGAAGACGATAGTGCCTGAGCGGCTAAGAAGAGAGAGCTCACCCACTTCATTGAAGGCAGTGGCGAAGACAGGAGGGCTCAACTACCCTCATAAAGGAAAAGGAGCGACGAGGCCGAGGTATTGAAGACGAAGGACAGAAGAAGGGAAGCGGTGCATAGTACCCATGGTCAGCGCCAGGAAGCATGGAAGACTGCATAGAGCAATGGTGTGATGAAAAGTGGCTACCCCAAGTATAGATATGCTGACTGTCACTAGTTACAGTTTTTGGGTTACTGTTGGGACAGGCCCACATTGTTGTAATGGAGAGACCTTCGGGCCGCCTATAAAGGGATGTATTTTGTATTGTAAAAGGGTTGGTTGGGCAGTTAGACTAGTAGACAATTAGACAGTTGTATTATAGAAGTTGAGCTCTGGTTCTGTTATTAGCGGTAGTTATCTTACTGTAACCAGTAGCTGGCTCATTGAGCATGTATGTAACAATCCGTAGGGATTGACAGAGAGGGAAGAGGATATTGTAGAGAAGCAATATAGAGGTAGAGAAGTGATCTAAGAGAGAAGGGTTCCAAGCTGTGTGTGGAGTTACCCAGAAGATATCGAGCTGCATATGCAGTGTAGCAGAACTGTGTTTACTTCCCTCGAGTTATAATATAGAAACACAGTTTTGTGGACGTAGCTTCTACCCTGGAAGTGAACCACGTAAAATCAAAGTGTCATGTGATCATATTCATGTGATTGTGTTTACTTGTTGTATCTGTCACTCATTACATGAACTTTGCTTACAGTTAAATGTATGTATGTGTTAGTTAGTTCACAGCATTATAGGAGGATAAATACAAGTTGAAGTCTCCAAGTATTATGTATAAGAGTTTGTTTGTGGTTCACTTAAGACAGTTAAGATTCGCAGTGTTAAGCAACCTTGTATGTTGAGTCCTGTAAGTTGAACACAAGTAACACTAAGTACACTGAGTCGCAGCGGTAGGATATCGCAGGGAGGCAATATCGCACCATCAGAGGAGTTGTGGTGCGCAATACCACAGACTGAGGATATAGCATAGGAGAGAGTTACGTGTTGCCCAGGACGCGGTGCTGCGATAAGGGCTAGAGTCATCGCGAGTAAAGAGGAAACTGTGCGTCGCAAAGAGAGACCTCGCAGGATAAGAAGAGCTGAGAGACGCACACAGGATGCTACAGAACATGGTCAAAGACACTTGAGTCTTTGGCCAACCCATTAGAATCACTTCGGGCGAGACTTCAGGCCGCTCTATAGTCTATCGTCGAAAGGGCCAGTGAGCTAGGGGTGTTGTTGGTACATTACAGTAAACCCAGGTTTTCCCATAGCGACCAATAGCTACCAATAATGACAAGAATGGTAAAAATTATGGTGGGGACAAGCAAGCGAAAGGTAAGGTTAAATTCCCTTACAAGCTATGTTAGGATGATCACCTCACTTATTTGTGCCCTCGGTTTGAAGAAGCTTCGAGATTCTTAGCACAAGGCCCAGCTGTGCTAACTAACCCTTTACTAAATAATCAAAATATGAATTCGAAGTCCCATGACCAGTCCAGTGATGATGATCCACCAGAGGGTAGTGGTCATGGGTGCATTAACATGGTCCGTGCTACCAAGGTTGTGACTCGTACGAAAGATTATAGTTCGTCACGACCCAGCCCAGGCAAAGAACCTGATCCACCAGGAACCCCTTTGCGCATTGAGAAACCTGCAGATAAACCTGAGGCTGCACCTCACATTCCTAAGGGAGTCCTTAAGCGTTCAGGGCATAATCCAAATTCCTGAGCCACCTAGAACTATTTATTTGTTGAGTATTTGGGCCACACTCCTTGTGCAATGTCTGCATTGGAAGTGCTTCAGAGTTGTCCTTCGCAAAGGAAGGATTTGCTTTCTGCTCTTGGTGTGAACGGTGATGATTCTTCCTCAGTGATCAAATTTGAAACCACAGGACATAAGCCTCACTTGCCCTACTATGTGTCCCTTTTGGTGCATGTATGATGTCTTGGTATGACCGTCAAGCACACTATGATTAACGAGGGCATTGCTGCTTCTGTGATGTCTTTGTCCTGTTGGAAGGGTCTTAGTTCTCCTGAGCTGTCGAAATCAGGGACTATGTTAACTACGTTCAATGGGAGATCTTTTAGGCCACACAGTATCCTTCCTTCCCTTAAAGTCTGTTTAGGGGGGAAGACCATTGCGATAGAGGTTGAGGTGGTTGATGCGCCCCTTGACTACAATCTCTTGCTGGGTAGGAACTGGATGTATAGTATGCAAGCCGTTACTTCTTCCTTGTTCCACGTTGTATGCTTTCCACATAATGGGAAGATTGTAACGGTTGATCAAATGGCATTCAAGAATCCTTCTGTTACTGCATCTTCGGGAACTTCGATCCCGATCGTTGAGCACTCTCAGCTGGCAACTGGGAGTGTGGGTGTAGGCATGTATCCATCCCGTATGGGAAGCTTTAGTTGTCCTGCGTCGATCCTCATGATAGGATCTTGTTCCAATGAGGTTTCAACTTCTACGACCTCGGTGTATTTTCGCATGACTCATATGGAAGACCCTTGGATTATTCCTACACCGAGTACTTTGAGTGAGCCTGTCGAGACGAGCATGTCGTTTCCTGTAGCCATGATAGCTTATCAAGCTAATCTCAAGTCTGCTATAGAGTCTTGTTCTTCCTCTTCGCGGATGGAGGAGGAAGACCCCTATGTGCTGTCGACATGGGCAGTACATTCTTCTCATGCCCACGACTACCTTGATATGGTTTTCCCTTCAGATGAAGCGATTATCGAGGCTATGTCGGGAGTTGAGCCACCATGGGAGGAACTTCATCATAGATTGTACTTTCTTCCAGAGCTTGATCATTTGGAGCGTGAGGATTATAGGGAGATTCTTAGTCAGAGAGTTGGTAGTCCTATGGTTCCATTAATCTCTCCTGGTCCGATGGCTGATGGGAACATGGAAAACATATTGGAAACGATTCCTATCAACATCTCTCGCAATCCTGGCACAATTGAGAATGTCTATATTGGGGAGGAATGTTCCCATGCTGAGATTCTGGAATATACTGAGCTATTCAAGGAATTACATGATGTTTTTGCTTGGTCTTATGACGAGATGCCAGGTATTGACCCTCGGATTTTCGAACATGAGATTAATACTTACTCTAATGCTAAGCCTGTTCGACAACGTTTACGCACCATGAATCCTAGGAAAGCACCCACCATTCAGGCAGAGATAGAGAAGCTGTTGAAAGCCAGTTTCATCTATCCCATTCCCTTGATGGAGTGTGTTTCAAACCCCATTCCGGTCGATAAGAAGCAAGGAGCGATCTGCATATGCACTGATTTCCACGATTTGAATTGTGCCTGCCCTAAGGATAACTTCCCCACACCATTTATAGATCATATTTTGGATGAGTGTGCGGGTACTGAGGTGTTCTCCTTTATGGATGGATTTTTTAGGTATAATCAGATATAGATTAAACCTAAGGACCAACACAAAACTACATTTATTTGTCCTTGGGGAATGTTTTCATATCGAAAAATGCCTTTCAGCCTTAAAAATGCCGGAGCTACGTTTCAGCGGGCAATGACCTTGATCTTCCACAATCTCAAGTCTATTATTGAAGTATTTTTGGATGACCTCACTGCTCATTCTCGTATGAGAATGCGTCATCCCTATCACTTGATATTGGTATTCGAAAGATGCCGGCACTATTTAGTTAGATTAAATCCTCATAAGTGCATCTTTTGTGTGAAGTCAGGTCATTTGTTAGGATTCATCATTTCAAAAGAGGGTATAAGAGTCGACCCTTTGAAGGTTGAGGCAATACTTCAGTTGTCTCCCCGGAAGAACATTCATCATCTTCAGTGTTTGCAAGGCATGGCACACTTCTTACGAATATTTGTTGTCAACTTTGCCAATTTCACTAGAGGCTTCATGCATCTCTTGAAGAAGGATACTCCCTTTGAGTGGGATGAGTGAGCCCAGGAGTTCTTCGATGCACTCAAGCGATCCCTAGCATCAGCCCCCGTGATTAGTCCTCCGGATTATAGCCGTTATTTTCTATTATATGTGGCCACGTCCTTAGAGACGATTGGTATGGTTTTGGTTCAAGAGGATGAGGAGCTCCAGGAGCATGTCATATATTAGCTGAGTCGAAACCTTATTGATGTAGAGATTTGTTATTCTCATGTCGAGAAGCTTGCTTTAGCTACCATACATGTGGTTCAGAGTTTGAGACACTATATTCTCCTTTGCCAGACCTTGGTTGTGGCCCATGTCAATCCGTTTCAGTTCGTCCTCACATGAAGGATGATTGGGGGAAAGTATAATAAATGGATTGTCATTCTGCAAGAATTCGATCTCGAGTTTGTTTTGGTAAAATCGAAGAAATCCTTAATCTTTGCAGAACTTATATCGGATTTTTCGAGCGAGGCCGAGGAGTTAGTTTGTGAAGATACATTTGTTGATGAACACATCTTCTTAATCTCAAAGTTAGACCCATGGTATGGGGATATCATAGTATATCTACAAACACAGAAGACCCCTACTCACCTCTCGCGAGATGAACGACAACGATTACATCACGTCTCTAAGAACTACCTTATAGTGGACAATACTTTGTACCTCCATGGGGTAGATTCCATTTTACGACGTTGTTTAACTCATGATGAGGCTGAGTTTGTGCTGAATGATTGCCATGGAGGGGCGTGTGGTGGTCATTTATCTGGGCTTTCTATAGCTCAAAAGATTTTGAGAGCGGGTTATTTCTGGCCATCGATCTTTAAGGATTGCGTTTATGCAGTCAAGAGGTACCACCCTTTCCAGGTGTTCGCATGTAATATGTGCTCAAAACCTGCCCCGTTACATCCCATTATCACCGCAGTCCCTTCACCAAGTGGGGGCTCAATTTTATGGATTGCAACCCAGCTTCGGCTGGGGGGCACCATCACATTATAGTGGTTGTTGATTATTTCACGAAATGGGCTGAGGCTATGCCTATAGTAAAATCCAATTGTGAGACAGCCGCTCATTTCGTATTCAACCAAATCATTACTCAGTTTGGGATTCCGAAAGAGCTTGTCACTGACCATGGCTCGCACTTTCACAACCGTATGATGGAAGATTTGGCATCCAAGTTAGGGTATAAGCAAGATCACTCCTCTTATTATTACCCCCAAGCGAATGGACAAGTAGAGGCATTGAATAAATCACTCAAATCCATTCTCCAATGAACCATCACACAAAGCAAGACGAATTGGCACATTATGTTATATCCTGCTTTGTGGGCATATCAAACCACGGTTAATACTACCATTGGTTTTTCTCCATATCAACTTGTACATGGAGTGGAGTCGATATTTCCAGTTGAATGCAAGATTCCTTCGTTGATACTAGCTATGGAACTCTTACCAAACAATTCACCTTTGGAGGAGCATTTGGTTCACCTTGAGCAACTTGATGGGCAGCGTCGAGATGCCTTGGTGGCTCTAGAGGTTAATAAACATCGTGTTAAGGTCCAGTACGATAATTTTGTCTGTCCAAGAGTGTTTAGTGAAGGAGACTTGGTCCTTTTGTGGGATCAATCGAAAGAACCCTTGGGGGCAGGGAAATTTAATCCTATGTGGCATGGTCCTTACGTGGTCAAGCGTGTGTTAGAGAAGGGTGCCTATGAGTTAGTCGATTACGAAGGCACAGCGTTGGCGGAGCCTATAAATGGGCTCTATCTCAAAAAATACTATGCATAATCTTTAGCCAAGGCTGCTTGTTGTATATTATTGTACAGCTTTGCATAGTTAGGTCTTTTCTTATCGTAATCGGGTTTGTGATTAGTTTCCATTTCTTTTGGCAGATGTCAATGGAATCTTCCACCTACATAGGATTCACAGATGGTGCAAGCCATCAAACTCAACACTTAGCCTCTGCTACTTGGGTGATTTATACTCCTATGGGCCAGGTACTATCTTCAGGAGGTGTATGTCTACGACCATCTTCCAACAATGTTGTTGAATATAACGCCATTATTGAGCTTCTACGGGATGGCATTTTGCATGGCATTCTATCTCTTGAGGTACGTCTTGATTCGGAGTTAGTAGTGTCACAGCTTAATGGTTTGTACCATGTTAGAGATCCAGCCTTATTGAGAAGGTTCTTGCGTGTGAGATTGTTAGAACGAAAATTTGACAATATAACATATATACACGTTCCAAGAAATAATAATCAAGTTGCTGACTCATATGCTAACTACGTGTTAGATTGGCATTTGTCTCATTCATAGTAAATTAATCATAAACACAATTTTTACACATGTAAATAAATAAATCGATCACGATAAAACTTTTTTATATACATAAAAAATGTGGTAATACATAGTGTCATAATACAAAAGTGGGGCTTTTAAAGCCACCACCATATAATACACGGTCGTACAAAACATATACACTCCCAGGTGTCTACTACTGTGGAGGAGGAGGGTTGTGATCATGGAACGTCACTACAGCTCTAGCTAGCCATCGAAATAAATGCACCCATGCACGTGGTACACCCACCACCTGTTGTTTCATGGCCTCAGGCAAGTCCTCGACTTGCGCCATGGGAACTCTATGAGCCAGTCTCACAAAGTTGGTATGAATGCTCTGGAGCGTTCACTCCGCATCCACACCCGTGATGTCATCTCCTCTTCCCCTCCGTCTATGACGTGGGAAGCCCTCTGGCCACTGTGGTCCCACATATGCACATGAATGGTAGATGTCACTATGTATTGTCGTGCAAAAAAATGTCTTTTTGATTCCATAAAATCAAGAAAATACAAAAACATTAAATAACCGAAAAAATTTAAAAAGAGTGAGAGTCGAGATTCGGTACCTATCTCACCATATGCCGATCCTGGTGGCAATGGCATGTCTGGATCCCCCTGAAAGTCTATCCCTGCATAGGGGTAGTCATCTATAGAAACTATTTATCATCGCCACCATGGAAAGAAGTCAGCTGGATAAGGTTTGGCCACCCTACCACCCCCCAGTCTGCGCATAGTGTCTGCCCAACACCGTTGGGCCGGATCTCAAACCCCGTGGAGAGGAACGTCCACTCTAGGGATCAATCCTAGAACACGCTCGAAGAAAAACGTGCTCAGAATGCTGCTGAACCCAAAGTTCTGTATCCTACCTGCCTTACACTCACTAAGCTGGTGTATCATGTTGCTCAGTAGTTTGGTACTCCAGTCATAGATGGTGAGTCTCATACACTCCACCACATAGAACATTAGCGGCCGCAAGGCCTGATGGAGTGATGCTAATCCTGTTATCCTGCCTAGCATCAGTAATATGGCCTTTAGGCCTAGCACCTGTATAGCATTGGTAGGGACTTGACTCCCCACCTTCTCAGTATCTGGGTAGCAGTACACAGCTATGTACTTGTCGATAGTGAGACCACCTCTTGGCCCACCTCAGGAACGGAGGTTCACGACCTCCCCTCATCTGGAAAGACCTGTGATAAAGTATATGTCCTCCACCTCTATGGTGAGTGACATCCCATCTATACGGAAGGAATCTGAGTCTGGATCCCAATAGTCTACCAGCATATCTAGCATTCTTGGTTTGGCCCTCAAACCACCAAGACACCAAAACTTGTAGAGTCCGCATGCACGTAATGCTTGTTGAGCCATTAATTCGACCCTTACTACTTCCTCTACTTCACCCTGCTCGTGCTCTCTCCACTCTAGCACCATCCTGCAAGAGAAATTGGAGAATTTCCCATTAGTTTCTTGTAAAATCACATGCGTGGCCTCATACGCGACTGTTTTGAAAACAACCGCGTATGTACGCGGGTTTGAGCCCCTTTTCCACATATATCCAGCCCTATATGCAGAAAAATCCTCGATATTCACGTGGGCCATAGTGCTCATGTAGAGATGGCCTAAAAAATTCATTTAACCATGAAAACTTACAAAACTTATATCAAAATGCAAGAGGAGAGCATGAGTAAATACCTGGAAGAAACGGTTGTGAATTCCGCTGGCTGGATCTCCTGGAATTTGCAGTTGAAAATCAGAGCTCAAATGGGTAAAAGTTTCAAATGATTTATAATTTTACTATTTATAGAAAAAATTTCAAATATTTGAAAATTTTTACCCCCTTTCCTATAGTTTCGACATTTTCTAACCATTTTGGACCGTTTTTGACATAATTTGTGATGTAGAAGACCATTTGCAGTGCCGTTTTAGCCTTTGGATTGACCCGTTCGTACTAATCTCAAGTATCATGTCTAAACTGGCATATAGGTTAGGTTCACCACCATTTGCATTTTTTCATCACCTTATGACCATATCACCATGTCCTTAGGTACAAACCCACTCTATTATGTCACGAAACCTTCTTGCTACTTTAGAAGTGGCATGATACGAGTGGTAGAGCTTCACCTTACATGGGTACCCTAGTTAGCACCTTATTTGCATTTGGTTCCCATGCCGATGTTTTCTCCTTTAGGGTGTGGGAGTCTGTGTTATACTACTGCCATGACATTTCGCAAGAGACTCATACTCCTCTTGATCTTATGCTGGCCTATTTCCCTTCGGACTCCCTGATGTCAAGTTGTGAATGCCTTATCATGAGCATTTCTTGCCTTATTGAGCTTTATGCCGGCTCCCCTGACATTGCATTTCAGCCATATAGCCTGAGCTTGTCTCATGTATAGCCATGCAGAGCTGTTTTTTATATCTTTTGCAGGTTGATTCTCTTTTTACCGGGAAGGGATTTTCCCCTGAGTGTCAATATCCTACACATATATCCTTGCATTGAGGACAGGAATTTTCCACTGCTTGAAACTAGTTTGTTTTCCCTTATGACACTCGTCTCCTCCTATTTTGTAACTATAAAGCTAGTTTATTATTTTTCAAGCTTTTCAAATCACTAAAAAAGTCCAAAAAAATCAAAAAACCAAAAATCCAGACAAGGAAAGATGTTATCTTTGGCAACTGTCGAATTGTATCACCTTTGAATAGAGCACTGTATATCACATCCATTGGTTGGGTTATAGTTTGACTTTAGGAGTTGTACTCATTTATCTGAGTTTATCTCCACTGACTGTTTAAGCTTCCAGTCCCTATGGAGCCTCTATTGATGCCTCCTATGTCATAGAGATGTCCCAGTTTGTATATCGAGTCTATGCTACCTACATTCAGTCACCATACATCGTTATGATCTTGTTCGAAGGAAGTTGAAACCTGTGTCGACCATTCCTCAGTTATCTTGACTTTGCATGTCGGCCATTCTCGGTACAGTTACTGGTTCATGCACCTTATGATCGAGTCCTTCCACATTATACAGCTTTGCTAAGTACCTCGCGTTGGATGATGGGGGATGCCTTAATTCCCTCCTTCCAGCGGATTTCATCCCATAGACTTCAGATCATTTATTCTGGGATTGGAATCTAGAGTCCTTTTGAGTGCCTTGAGACTTGCAGTCATCAGTGGCGGGTTCTCTCGCCATCGACAGTTTCTTGGGAATACATCAATGTCCCCTGATCGATGGATCCTCTCAAGTGTTTAACCTCAACAAATTTATTCACACTTGTTAGTTTTCACTCTAGTACCTTGATTCCCATTTCATTATTGGTGGGTGATCTTGCGTTTGCTAATGGTATACATTAATGACCGGTAATCAGATGATGGACTACTATGTTCGACCTCGACACCTCTATTTGCATAGTAGGACATGTACTCGTAGCGGTTTGTGTAGAAGACTTTCCAGATTGGTGGAATCTCTTATATTCTACCTCCTTGATCGTGCCAGTGTTCATGAGATTTCAGCTCTCGTGACTTGCTTCCAGTATATGTCAAACATTTCCAGCCACTATGGAGATCTTGATCTATTATATATATTCAGCCATTTTGGATATCATGGTCCTTTGTATATCTTCATCATGGAGATTCTAATCTATGTATATTGTACGTGGCAATGACCACATATGTGATATCATGTATTATTCCTATTCATGGCCATTGTACTCTTATGTATCCGGGACTGCTATATGTACTTGCAGTTATATGGAGAGTTGTATCATTGTACTATGCTGATTGGGTGGCTAGTCTTCCATTTGGGATCCTTCATCACTCCACTTATGGGATGGACTTATAATGTATTTCGGCCATCGTATCACCCCTCTGACCTCACACATTAGGGGGCATCTGTTATAGCGGATTTCACCACTCTAGGTGAATCACACTTTGTATGGCCTTCCCTTGTCCCGCTACAGACTCATTAGACCCTATGGACCATTTTTTGTCCTTTGATGTTTCCTTGATCATCCCTACAAACATATGAAAAATGATATATGTGGATTTTAAACCTATAATCGTGTACATACGCAGGTTTGACCCCTATAACCGCATACATCGGGATGTGTGCATAATCCAAATCCTTTTGGAGTTTTCCTTGACATGGATCCTACTCATTTGACTCCTGGCCTTCCATATGCCTTGAGATCGCACGGATTCGACCTTTCATTATCCCTTTGAAAGCTATATAAGGAACCCCTTGGTACATTGAAGGAAATAAGAGAGAATTGAGAGCAAAGAAACTATAGTCCATTGTTGCCGGAACTTATACTTGAGTTTGCATCCCTTTGTCCCTTGGAGCACTTTTGTGTTCTTCCCAAGCTTGCCCTTTTCTTGTGAGCTTTCTATTGAGAGATGGAGGATTGAAGTGATGGAGGCCCAAGTGGGGGATTCAGTTTCTCCAGTTCACAGACGTGCCGTCAGAGGTTGTATCTATCTTGTAATCTCTTATTTATATTAATAGAAATATCTTTTCCTGTCCAATAATGTGTGTTTGAATGAATATTGTATCCATTGGATTATGTCAAATGCTTTTACATTATTGATTA
>LPNX010220288.1:91048-115354 GCA_001517045.1 Pseudotsuga menziesii
TTGGAGTCTTGGTTTTTGGATTTTTGGATGGAAGGTTGCAACGTTAAAGCTAGGTTGTGACACTCCTTCCATATGTAATTCTATGTATTTCCCTTGATTACAGTAATACAAATCTATTTCCATAAATGTTATTGTGTTAATTATATTTATAGATTTATTGCTTAAATGTTAGCTTAGATCAACTTATATCTATGTATGATTTCACCCTTTTTTGTTATGTCTCTTTGATAAGGTTTTGTAGCTAGATATTTGAAGGATTGGATCTTGGAGCAACAAGGAGGAGAAGACTTATAGATCTGAAGAAAGGTACTCATCTCTTCATCCGGTATCTTGTCAATTGATCCAAGAAAGTAGGATGTATTATGTACTTGATTTTTTATAAATCCACTTGGACTAGCAAGATTTGTCCTGATTCCACTTGATAGTGGATAACTCTACTCAAGCGAATTCAAGCCATATCTCCCTAGTCCAAGTGGATCTAGAAAAAATAAAGTACATAATACATCCTTAGAGGAGACATGCCCCCACAGCTTCCTCATGAGGAGAAGAAGCTATGGTTTTTGAACGACTCAACTTCATCATGATGTTCAGAGGTAAGAGACATGGCAGGTGAAGGGGAAGGAACCATAAGAACATGCGGTACATTCAGGGAAGTACGATGACTAGGATTCATACGATGATATGTTTTCAAACAAAGGAAAGTTGATCAATGGTCAAAATATTTTCATCATGGGGAAAATACATTACTCTAAAGAGTGTGGACACTACAAATTTCATGGCATAAACATAATCATGCCCAAGGAGAAGAATGAAATATAAGGGACTTTGGACTACCATGACATCAATACAAACATTTTTTCCTTCCAAAGTAATAGGAAAATGAGGAAGGATCTTTAAATACGAAGTAGGTCTTTGATTGAAAGTCAGTATCTGATTGGTGGCTGGAACAAGATGAGGAGAACCTATGGCTTTCCAAGTAGTAGAGGATAGAATGCTAATAAAAGCCCCTTCTTCAACAATACTATGGAGTATACTCTTAGCGATAACTCACACATATATTTGGAAAGAAACACTCGAATGAAGACGAGATTCTGTTAGATTACTACATTCAAAGGAAATAACCTCATTACTTGGAGAGGGTTTTATCGAAAGAGACAAAACTTTCTCTTGTGTAGAACAATCAGAACTAACTCCAAAAACTTCAATAGGTTTCAGTTCACTCTCAACTAAAAGCAACGGATAAGATGAATACTGTGTTGAAGAGACTAATTCAATCTTAACACTCTTTGATGAAGGAGTGGGACTGGGTAGAGATGACATTGACTCAACCACTTTAACCTCACTCTTTAAAGGAAGAGTGGGACGAACTATCTCTTCTTCACTCTTTAAAGCAAGATTGGGATCGAACAAGGATGGAACTGGGTCAACCACTTTATCAACTAAAGGGATGTCAAGGGACAACTTAAGATAACCTGTTGGAAGCCATTGCTGGGGAACACTAATATCTTCCAACATCTTTGAAGCTTCATTCATGAGAGGAAAAAGGTAAGTAAGGTGCATGTCCTTACATAGAAAGAAAGGATGTTTAATCTTTCCTTTCTGACTCATAACCATAGAGTCATTGGTTGATATGGTATCACCAGTGTGAAGACTAGAGGCTGATGAAATCGAGTGTTGGGAAGCCTCCACACTTCTAAAACCTGGGACAAACCATGACAATATTTAATAATATGGTCTCCCTTGAAAAGTCTACAACGTAACTTAGGATTACGAGGTGTTCTTGTGGGAAAATAAACACTCTGAGCACCATGATCAATGGATGATGGGTTTCCAACATGACAATCATAGGTTGGAGTTGTGACCTTCTACTTAGTTTTCTTCTTCTTAGCCTTCCTTTTCATCTTCTTCTTATCCACTTGTTTACTAACATCATAGTTTTCAACAGGTGAAGAGGAAGAAAGGGAAGTTGATTCAACATTCAAGGAAGAAGGAAAAGGGTTAACATGAGATCGATGCTCATGTGGTGAAGGACCATGATCCGACACAAAAGATGCATTTGGTATAACATGATTGGAGAATAAGCACATGGGAAATCCTATAGTCAATCCAGGAAGACTCAAAGTGGCCATGAAGGGGGAGAAAAAAAATACATTCCCTAAAAAGGGGTCTCTTGACTGGTGGTCTTGAGAGAGTCTCCCATATATGAACTCTCTAAGAATCTCTAAAGTACAACACAAATAAAACACTACTCAAGTATAAAAGAAACAAGAAAACTGTGTCAATAGGAGTGGATCAAAAGTTGGTATCCTCACAGGATTATCAAGGCTTCACAACTCACTGTATACCGTAGGTTCCAACAATAAAATGTGAAAAGGAGGATTGGGACCATACACTTAACTGAATACCTGACTAACTGGACAACACGTGCAGACTATTATCCCCACATATTGTTATTGGTGTATTACAATGCCAAGACGACCAAATAGTTAACTCAGTTGATCACAAGAATCCTAAGAGGGTCTCCCAATATACGCTAGGTACAAGGGAGCTCAACTCCATAGTGGTGCTATCCAATGCACAACTGCTCAACAGGAGCCTTCCAATATACTACCAAGTATGTTTCGAATTTACGTGAAAATCCATTCGATACACCAATTGGTATGTGTAATAACTACAAGCCTCAGGATGCAGTGCAGGAAAACAATGACAACTTCCATTTTAAAAGACGCCAAAACACATCTCTAACTTACCCACAGTTACTAAATGATTTTAATCCTAAGCTAGCGTTAATTTTATCTTATGCAGTTAAGTGGATGCATGAGTTCTAAACAAGAAATGTAAAAGAATGAAAATCCTAGGTACATGACGATGCACATTTCTCTTTCAATGAAAGCTACCTAAGGTCGGGAAAGACCTTTTTTGTTAAAGAAAACAAAAATTAGATATCTAGAAAAACCAAGTTTTAGTCAAAGCCAACTATGAATCTTTAAAGACCAACATCAATTACAATTCTTTAAAATACCCATGAATTATCTACCGAGCTATAGGGGGACCCCTCGGCATGAAGGTTTCTGGGGGTTCAGGGGTGGGATCCCCCAAAAAAAAATTGGATCATTTTTTCTTTTCAAACCAACATGAATTTGAACAGTAAGGAAAAGAAAAAATCCTTCATAGAGTGCAACAATTCTAACTTTCTGCAATAATAGTCCAAAAAGTGCAAAGAAATCAAAGATGCTACAAATCTTAACTATGTATAAAACAAAGGAGGGAACAAATTTGATTTTCAAATGCATGTATCAAAATGAAACTTGATAGCTAAACTCTTTTTAGATCTACAAATAGAAAATGAGAGAATATCTACAACACCCTATTCATTCAGAAATCAAAAGGAAGATAATAAGCATCCAAACAACTCCAAAACACTCAAGAATTGCTCCAAATTGACCAAAATGCAACCAAAAATCAATGATTGAGGGTGGAGGAAGGGTTTGGAGAGAAGATCTAACAATCTAAGCATACCTTAAAATATCTGGTAATGTGATTAGGGATGGATTGGCTGAAACAAAAAGTGGGGGATTGAAATTTCCCTCCATAAACAAGTCACTCACTTGACTAGTAAAACATCCGAAACTCAACAAAATACACTCCAAACAGGGGTAATGATAGACCTAGGGCCTCTATGACTATCATATGCAGCCTACAAACCACAATTCATCAACCCAAATCCAAAAAATGAAGGAAAATTGAGTTGATCTATGAGTTTGAAGGGCTGACACACCCTACTACACTACACCAAAGTGCTAGAGAGGGGCTGGTGCACTTACAACGCTGAGAAAGAGTGTCAGTGGCACACTTACACTTAAGGGAGAGGACACTAGCAATAGTATAGTGGCACTCTTCATGCACTACCCAGTTGTTCCAGAGAGCCAACGAGGCTAGATATCCTAAGGGAGAAGGGCTAGAGGTCTATTACTAAACCCAAAGTGAGTCAAGGAGGACCTAGAAACTCTTCTATGACAAAATATAAAGGAGGGAGGGTCTCTAGAGGCTAGGAAATGGATTGATAAATATACATGAAATCAAAAACAAAATGAAATCAAATTTATGTTATTCCCTAGTATGGTCGCCAAATCTGTTAGTGGATAAATCTACTCAAGCGAACTCAAGCCAGATCTCCCTAGTCCAAGCGGATCTAGAACAAATAAAGTACAAAATACATCCTACATTCATAGATAAGTCAACATACTAGATAAATATATGAGTACCTTTCCTCATATCTATAAGTATTCTCCTCCTTGTTTCTCTAAGCTCCAATCCTTTAGATCTCTAGCTGCAAAACCTTATTAAAGAGACAGAACAAACAAAGGGTGAAAGCATACATAGATATAAATTGATATAAGCTAATAGTTAAGGAAGAAAGATATAAATATCATTAACACATTAAGATTTATGGAAATAGATTTGTAATACTGTAATCAAGGGAAATGCATAGCATTACATAGAGAAGGAGAGTCACAACCTAGCATTAATGCTGCAACCTTCAATCCAACAATCCAAGCCAAGCCTCCAAAGAGTTATGGTAAGCCTCCCAAAGGATGATATCTTGCCTCGAAAAGGATGAGCTCTTGCCTCCCAAATTATGATAGGGATCACCTAGAAATTCCACCGACATAAGAGTACCATAGTCCTTCCTCTCTTCACAATGGAGAGAGGGTTCAATTTAAATGGCTAAAGGGATAGGGTAGGTTAGGTATTAGGAGGAGGGGTCTAAGGGGTCATCCCCATAGGTTAGGAAACTAAATGCTATCTCACCTAGAATGTAGGGATGATCCTCCACCTCATCCACCTTTGAGAAGGGCCTCAAAACTTCTCTTTCTACCCTCTAAACACCCCTGGTGCACCTTGTTGTAGGAGATAGAGCACCAGAGAGGGGATGGCACGCATTGCATGAGAGGAAAGAGTGTCAATGGTACTCTTTGCATGAAAGGAAAGAGTGCCAGTAAGGTGATGGCGCACATTTCCTTAGGCATAAGAGAGTTATCCTTCCTAGAGTGGGGGAAAGGGTAGGAACAACCTCATAATCAATCAACTTTAGCTAGGGAAAATTTGGGTATTAGGCACAAGGTTGACACAGGGATCAAGATGACAAGATTTTGGTGTAAAAAAAAATAATACAAAGAAGAATATCCTCTGCAATTACATTTCTTTAACAATAAGATTGTACGATACTATTATTGCCCAATTTAAGAACACTAAGGGATGGTCAAAAGATATTAATTGTAATATTGGAGTTAAGGAAGGTTTCCTCCTCTCTCCTACCATTTTTAACATTTACATTGATAAGCTAGAAGTCTTTTTAGAGGAAGCATGTTGCGTTGAAATGAATCTAGCAAGAATTGTCATCATCCTTCTTCTATATGATGATGGCATTGTTCGTTATGCAACCAAGTCCTCGAAATAACATAAAAATAGTAGATATAGACCAAAAGAGAGTAATCCATGCCTTAATACTGAATAACAAAGCTAAATAGCAATCCTCTTCGAGGGGGGAATATACCTACACATTGTACTTATGTACCCAACACAAGACAATATAAAATGATGACTAAAATGAGAATATATCCTTCCTATATATAGGAGACAAAGGTGTACAGTTGGTGTACAATAACAACTAATAGACTCAAGCCAACATAGATAATATGTAATGCACCACAATATAGGGGGTAATGTGCTACACTGTATGGGATAATGTGCCATCATTAAGGGTTTAACATGCCCCTCCCCTTCAAAAAGTGTTGTCCTCAATGCTGAAGTAGTTCTGGATGTTGTTATAAGAAGGACTCATCTTCCCATGTTGAATCTTCCATAGGTAAGTTCTTCCATTTAATGATATACTCTGGAATAGATTTGTTTCGAAGTTGTCTAGTTCTTATTTCAATGATTTCTTTAGGCTCCAAGATCATTTTACCTTCCTCGTCAAGTTTTGGTAATATTGTTTGAACTAGTAGCTTGTCGTCGATTACCTTCTTCAAACAAGAAACATGGAAAACTATATGTACTCGTGAATATGCAAGTAGTTTCAATTTGCAGGCCATACTGCCAATATTGTGTAGCACCTTGTAGGGACCGTAGTATTTAGGTGATAATTTATCATCCTTCTTGGTGTTCTTCAAGGATATTTGTTTGTATGGTTGTAGTCTTAAAAACACCCAATCCCCAACATTAAAGCTTTGTTCACTATGGTGTCGATCTGCTTTTTGTGCTAGATTCGGGTTTTCCTTTAAGAGTTGAAGAACTTATTGTTGATTATTCGTGTGGTCTTCCACTATTTGAACCTTAGAGGAGTCTCTTACTAAAGATGTGATGGATGGTGGATGATAGCCTTAAATTGCCATAAATGGGGTCATTTTTTATAAAGCATGGAAGGAAGTGTTATACCATCATTTTTCCAAGGGTAACCACTTGACCCATTGTGTTTGTTTATCAGCTGCAAATCATCAAATATACCCTTCCAAACATTTTTTTACGATCTATGTTTGTCCATCAAATTGAGGATGATAAGATGAGATATGAGCCATTTGAGTACCCAAATAAGAAAATAGTTCGGTCCAAAAGTTGCTAGTGAAAATCAGATCCCTATCACTTACTATAATATTTGGAGTACCATGTAGTTTTTGGATTGTCTCCATAAAATAATTGGTGATCGTGCTTGCTTTAAAGGGGTGAGATGGTACATTGAAGTGTGAATATTTAGTAATTTTATTAACAACCACCATGATGACACTCTTTTCTTCGGACTTTGGTAAACCTATGATTAAATCTATCAAGAAATATGTCCACCTTTTGTTTAGAATGGAAAGTGGTTGTAGGATACCTGAGGTATTAATTATTTCCACTTTATTTCAATGGAAAATCTAACATTCTGTCAAAAAAATTTGAACATTAGTTTTAAGACCATCCCCAAAAAATCTTTCTTTACTTTGTGGTAGGTTTTTAAGAAACCTGAGTGACCTCCTATCGGTGAGAAGTGGAATTCAAAAGGTACATTTTTCTTGAGATGGGAACTCTTACCAATATATAGGCAATCCTTGTACCATATCAAGTCATCTTTCCACCTGAATGTATTAGAGGCAATGGGATCCTGCTGCATCTTTTGAATGAATGTCTATATTTCTTCGTCATTTTTCCATTCATCCCTTGCTTCATCTATCCAATCTAGTTGTATGATTGATATATCATAGAATAATGCTTTAACATCCTCATCTTTCCTAAAGAGTGCATCTACAAGAACGTTTTTATTCCCATTTTTGTAGATGATTTCAAAGTCATATCCCAACATATTTGTCACCCATTTCAGTTCCTCTTCTGAATACATCCTTTGTTCCAATTAGTATTTAAGGATATCATGATCAATTTTAACCTTGAAATGTCTCCTTATAAGGTAGGGAATCCATTTCTTCAAGGCATGTAGCATTGCCAACATTTCCTTCTCATAAATGGGATTTTTTAAGTTCTTTCCCTTGATTGGATGACTTGTGAAGGAAATAGGGTGTCCTTCTTGCATTAGTATGACTCCAATTCCATTTCCTAAAGCATCACATTCCACAACAAAGGTTTTTGTGAAGTCGAGTGTCACCAAAACAAAATCTTTACACATTTCCTCTTTGAGTTGTTTAAAAGATCGAGTTTCCTCTGGAGTCCAAGAAGATGCATATTTCTTTAGTAATCTTGTTAGAGGAGATTCTATTCTTCCATAGTTCTAAACAAAATTACAGCAGTATCCTGTTAGACCTAAGAATCCTCAAAGATCCTTTAGGGTTTTGGGAATCATCCAGTCCATCATGGATTTAATTTTGAAACTTTCATGAGATACAATATGACCCAAATACTCTACCTCCTTTATCCAAAAGACAAATTTTGAGGGTTTTGCATACAATTCTTTCTCATTTAGTAGTTATAGTGCCCTGTTAACATGTTGAAGATGTTCTTCCCAATATTTTATATAGA
Source organism: Pseudotsuga menziesii (assembly GCA_001517045.1). NCBI lineage: Eukaryota > Viridiplantae > Streptophyta > Pinopsida > Pinales > Pinaceae > Pseudotsuga > Pseudotsuga menziesii. The sequence goes on from LPNX010220288.1 coordinate 99,056, forward strand.
TTAGTATATCATCAAAGAATACTAGCTCAAATTTTCTAAGTGAAGGATTTAAATTCGAATTCATGAAACCTTGAAATGTGGAAGGCGCATTTGTGAGACCAAATGGCATGAACAAAAATTCATAGTGACCTTCATGATTTAAGAATGTTGTTTTGGGGATTTCTTCATCCTTCATTCGAATATGATGATACCCAAAATAAAGATCCAACTTTGTGAAGAAAACTACTCCATGTAATTCGTATAACAACTCATCAATGACAAGAATGGGAAACTTATCTTTAATGGTGATCTTTTTGAGCTCTCTATAAATAGGACACATATGCTCTGATCCATCTGGCTTGGGTACCATTACCACTGGTTCAGAGTAATAAATTTGGCTAGGCCTAATTATTCCATCCTCTAATATTTCAACAACCATACGCTCAATTTCACTCTTTTGGATGTAGGGATATTGGTAAGGCTTGATGTTAGGAGGATCATTGTCTGGAATTAAGTGGATAGCATGTTCAAAGTCTTGAATAGGTGGAATACCTTTGGGAGTATATTAAAATACCTTGGAATGCTTATTAATGACCCTTTGGAAATCTGGGGATATAGGGAACTTTGAGGTTTGAACATCTAATGAGCATAATTATGCAACTACACCTTGATGTCCATTTTTCAACAAATTTGTCATACCACTAGAGCTTATCACCTTTCTTGGTTTTCATGTGATACCATTTAACTCTTATTCTTTTCCTTCCCATGAAAATTTCATGAATTTTTTTTTGAAAATTAAAAGACATTGTTCCTAATGATTGTAACCATTGACGACCTAAGATAACAACAACCCCACCCATTGAGATAGAAATCATTAGACTATTCAATACATATCCCCCCATAGCAAGATTTATATTATGACATTTCCTTGATAAATTTATAGTTCCTCCATCTGCAATCATAACTTGAAACTCTGGTGTCAGATATACAAAGAAATTAATAATTTTGGCTAATTTACAATTAATGAAATTATTAATACTACTGGAATCAATTAACATTGTTACCTTCTTCTTTTTTATGTATCCTTCGATCTTGATAGTTTGAGGAGTGCTAATTCCATCCAATGCATGACAAGATATGTTGGGAGTAATTTCTTCTGAAGTGTCCTCTTCTATTTCTTTTGAATTGGCATCTTCTATTTCTTCTGAAGTTGCCTCTTCTTGAGATGCTTTCTCTGATTTTGGTTCTCCCTCTTCATAATCTATGTAGAATAATTTATTCTCACTGCACTTGTGTCCCTTACTATACTTGCTGTCACAATTAAATCATAATCATTTTTCTCTTCTTTCATATAGTTGTTGGCATGTCAATATTTGTGGTGGTTTATAAGAAGGAACATTATTTTCTTTGTATGTGTTGGAGAAGGCCTTTCTAGTAGTCATTGCCATATTTTTACTTTCAACCTTCCTTGCCATCCTCAAATCCTTCTCTAGGGATGATGGTTCAAAGAGACACACCTCATGTTGAATGATATATTTCATGGTTCCAATAAAGATATCTAACAAATTATCTTCTGAAATATTCTTCACTCTAAGACTTAGCTGCTGAAATTAATTGATGTGCTTGGAACTGGACCTTTTTGCTTGAGATTTAACAACTGGATAAAGAAGGTGTTGTTATTTATATCCCCATACTATGCAATCAATTCTTCTGTGAGTATAGACCAATAGATAATAGAATCCTTTTTAAGACCACAAATCCATTGGTACCATACAAATTGACTAGGTTCTAAATATAAGGATGCAATAGTTACCTTTTGCAAAGTGGGCACCTTGTGTAGTTCAAAGAATTGTTCCACTTGGAAAAATCAACGTGATTGGATATTTTCCATCAAAATTTCTCATGTCAATATTTGGGATAAAGTAGTTCCTTGGACCTGAATTGAACCCATGATGTTGTAGTGAATCATCAACTTTTGAGGAATCCAATTTCCTACTCTCCAATTGTTTTTCAATTTTCTTCAGACGTGACTGGAATAAGTCCTATTTTTCCTCCTTATCCTCTTCTTGAGTAGATACATGAGGAATAAATACATTTTTATATCCTTCATCAATTCCTTCAAGTCTCGAATATATTATTTTCTATCCATCCCTTTGAGATCCTCTTGTTAGGGTTAACCTTGACTTGAGATCGAGTCAAAGGTGTTTAGGTATAGCACATGGTTTGGGCACATGGTTTGTTGTATCCCATGGTATTGTCCCATGGTATTGCATGTGATTAAGCCTTTATAAGGCTTGAGGAGGCTCCATTGTAACTGTACTGGATGTGGGCATTGTATTGTACTGGAAGAGAGACTGTGAGAGTGTGAAGAGGAAGTGCAGCGGTTTTGCTGCAGGGTGTATCCCTTCATCTTTCTAGACTGCAATAAAAGGACTGGAAAATTTCTTTGTGGATGTAGCCCATCATTTGGGTGAGCTACATTATATCTGTGTCTCTCTGTACTGTTTTAATTTGTTTTCAATCTTGTTTATAAATTTAACTGTATATCTATTATTGCTCTGTAGTCCTGTTTTCTAACAATTGGTATCAAAGCCAAAAGGTCTATTTGGTTTGTAAACTCGCAGGAAAGAAGGCTTCCTGGTTCGAGTGGGAGCAATGGCAGAAGAAGGAAAGTTTAGGGTCTATAAATTTAACGGCCAAAACTATCAGTTATGGAAGATGCAAATGGAGGACTATCTGTACCAGAAAGATCTGTACCTGCCGTTGGGCAGAAAAGTAAAACAGCCAGTGGCTATGAAGGATGAAGAATGGGAGGTTCTTGACAGAAAGGCACTAGGAACAATACGGATGTGCCTGGCTTCATCGGTGGCCTTCAATATTTTGAAATAAATAACAACAGAGGGTGTGATGAGTGCATTGAGTAAGCTCTATGAAAAACCCCCAGCTTCTAACAAGGTATTTTTAATGAAGCGTTTATTTAATATGAAGATGTCGGAAAGTGGATCTGTTGCTGACCATTTAAATGAGTTTAATACACTTACCAGTCAGTTAAGTTCTATAAAAGTGAAATTTGATGATGAGGTTAGGGCTCTTCTAATCTTGTGCTCATTGCTAGAAAGCTGGAATTGCTTGGTCATGGCTGTAAGTAACTTTGTCCCTAGTTCAAAAACTCTTAAGTTTGATGATGTTGTTAGTGTTATTCTTAGCGAGGAAATGCGAAGGAAAAGAACAGGTGAGACATCAGGTAATGCGTTGACCATGGAGAGCAGAGGGAGACAAAACGAGAGAGGAAGGAGCCCAAGAAATCACGGCAAGTCTAAAAAGGGAAGATCCAAGTCCAGATTCAGAAAAATAGAATGCTAGAACTGCAGTAAGAAAGGACATCTAAAGAAAGACTGCAGAGCACCAAAGAAGAAAGGCGAGAGGCAGCAAGAGACTACCCAGGAAGCTAATGTAGCAGGTGATGTGTTACAAGATGATTTAATTATTGCATTAGATAATACTAGTGATTACTGGGTAGTAGATTCAGGGGCTTAATGCCATCCTACACCCCATAGGAAATTCTTTTATGATTATGTTCAAGGTGATTTTGGGCATGTGTTATTGGGGGATGATGAACCATGTAAAATTATTGGAAAGGGTAAGGTAAGGATCAAACTAAATAATAGAAATGACTGGTTGCTAAAGGATGTAAGGCACATTCCTGCTATGAAAAGAAATCTGATCTCAACAGGGCAGTTGGGAGATGGCGACTGTTTGTCTATGTTTGGAGAAACGTGGTGGAAGGTTACTAAAGGATCAATGGTAATTGCAAAAGGAGATAGGATAGGTACGTTATATTTATGTCCTCATAACACTTATTATTCTATTTATGTAGCTTCCACAGAAACAGGTGCAGCGTTGTGGCATCATAGGCTTGGCCACATGAGTGAGAAGGGGATGCAGATTCTGCACTCAAAGAAACTACTTCTAGATTTGAAGCAGGTAAGTTTGAAATTTTGTGAGAACTATGTTTATGGAAAACAGAAGAGAGTTAGATTTCTCAGGGTTGGGAAACAAAAGAAGAGTGAAAAGTTAGAGCTAGTCCATACAGATGTATGGGGACCAGCTCAGGTACAATATCTTGGTGGCTCTCGTTATTATGTTACTTTTATTGATGATGCAACTAGAAAAAATTGGGTTTATTGCATTAGACAAAAATATGATGTGTTTGATACTTTTAAGAAGTGGAAAGCTTTGGCTGAGAATGCGACAGGAAAAAGGTTGAAATGTCTCAGATCTGATAATGGAGGCGAGTACTGCAGCAAGGAGTTTGACAGTTACTGTTCACACAATGGGATTCGCAGAGAGAAGACAGTCCCTGGAACACCCCAAGAAAATGGCGTGTCAGAAAGGATGAACAGAACGATCATGGAGCGTGCAAGGTGTATGATATTGCATGCAAGGTTGCCCTTACAGTTTTGGGCTGATGCTGTAAACACTGATGTTTATTTAATAAACAGAGGGCCTTCAAGCACTTTGGATGGTGGAATTCCAGAGGAGGCATGGATAGGTAAACAGGTAAAATACTCATTTTTGAGAACTTTTGGTTGTGAAGCATTTGTCCATATTGATAAACATGATAGAACAAAGCTTGAAGCTAAATCCAAGAAATGTACCTTTATTGGATATGGGGTTGATGATTTTGGTTATCGCTTATGGGATCTTAAAAATCACAAAATCATTAGGAGTAGAGATGTAGTATTCAATGAAAAGGTCATGTACAAAGATCAGCTGCAGGGAAAGAAAGAAGAAAAGGAAAACACAGAGTACATAGTGCTTAATGAAATCAAAGAAAATGAAGTTCCAAAAACACCAGAAAATCAAGAGCAACAGCATGTACATGAAACTCCTGCAACTGTAAGAAGGTCTACCAGGTTAAGTAGACCCCATGAATGATTCTCTCCTTCACTGTATTATTTATTGATGACTGATTCTGGTGAGCCAGAATGTTTTGAAGAAGCAATGCAGGTAGAAACTAGAAAGAAGTGGGAGCAAGGCATGGATGAGGAGATGGACTCATTGGTAAGAAACTAGACTTGGGATCTGGTTAAGATGCCTGCAGGAAAAAGGGTATTACATAATAAATGGGTTTACATGTTGAGGGAAGAAGATGGAGGAAAGAAGTGGTACAAGGCTAGACTTGTTGTAAAGGGGTTTACACAAAAGAAAGGTATAGACTTTGATGAAATATTTTCTCCTGTTGTTAAAATGACTTCAATTAGAACTATTTTAAGTCTAGTGGTGGTAGAAGATTTGCATCTTGAACAATTAGATGTAAAAACGGCCTTTCTCCATAGGGATTTGGAGGAAGAGATTTATATGCAGAAGCCACAAGGGTATGAGGTCAAAGGGAAGGAGAATTTGGTTTGCAGGTTGAAGAAGAGATTGTATGTCCTGAAGCAAGCTCCAAGGCAGTGGTATTTAAAATTTGATAAGTTTATGACAGAACAAGGTTATGATAGATGTCATTCTGACCACTGTGTTTATTTCAAGAGGCTAGATAAAGGAAGATATATTATCTTGTTATTGCATGTGGATGACATGCTTGTTGTAGGGTCTAACATGCAGGATATAAATGTGCTGAAAAGAAAACTAGCTAAATCATTTGTGATGAAGGATTTGGGTGTTGCAAAGCAAATCCTTGGTATGAGAATAACAAGAAACAGGAAAAATCGAAATTGACATTGTCTCAAGGTGAGTACATAGAAAAGGTGTTGCAAAGTTTTAGAATGCAGAATGCAAAACCAGTCAGCACACCTTTGGGAAGCCATTTCAAACTAAGCAAGCATATGTGTCCAGAGCCACAGGAAGAGATAGATTACATGTCCAAGATTCCCTATTCATCAGCAGTTGGGAGCTTGATGTATGCCATGGTGTGCATAATACCAAATATTGCACATGCAATGAGAGTTGTGAGAAGGTATATGAATAATCCAGGTAAAGAGCATTGGAAAACAGTACAGTGGATTCTCAGATATTTGAGAGGTACCACTTCTCATGCATTATGTTTTGGAGGTTCAGACACTGTTCTACAGGGATATGTTGATGCAGATATGGCTGGTGATAAAGACAGCAGGAGGAGCACCATAGGGTATGTGTTCACTATAGGTGGAACAGCAGTAAATTGGATTTCAAAACTGCAACAGGTTGTTGCACTTTCAACAACGGAAGCAGAGTATGTTGTTGCTACAGGGGCTAGTAAGGAGATGATTTGGTTGCATAGGTTCATGGAAGAAGATTAGGATGTACAGTGACAGCGAGAGTGCCATTCATCTTGCAAAGAACTCAGTCTTTCATTAAAGGACTAAACATATAGAACTCAAATACCACACTAGCCAGAATCTTGCAGACATGTTGACAAAGGGAGTAACCAAAGAGAAACTGAGTTCCTGCTCAGTTTCTGTTGGCATTAAAGCATGAAGGTGAAAAGAAGAAATTTGCCAAGTCCAAGTTCGAGTAAGTGTAGCAGCGGTAGAGTTGCTGTGATTAGACACCATGAAGTCACATGAAAAAAATGTAATGGAGCGGTTTGCATGTAAATGGGCATATGGCTGTAAGACCTGGTAAGGCATGCATACCCCTGGTAACTCACCGGTAAAGTCGGGAGATAGACCTAGGTTATAGGGGGGTGTATGTAAGATTCCTCGGTAAATACTTGAGGGGAGTTGGTTATTACTCCAAGTCAAGTTTAAAGGGGGGATTGTTAGGGTTAACCTTGAGTTGAGATCGAGTCAAAGGTGGTTAGGTCTAGAACATGGTTTGGGAACATGGTTTGTTGTAGCCCATGGTATTGGCCCATGGTATTGCATGTGTTAACCTTGACTTGGGATTGATTCAAAGGTGGTTAGGTCTAGCACATGGTTTGGGCACATGGTTTGTTGTATCCCATGGTATTGTCCCATGGTATTGCATGTGATTAAGCCTTTATAAGGCTTGAGGAGGCTCCATTGTAATTGTACTAGATGTGGGCATTGTATTGGTCTGGAAGAGAGACTGTGAGAGCATGAAGAGGAAGTGCAGCGCTTTTGCTGCAGGGTGTATCCCTTCATCTTTCTGGACTGCAATAAAAGGACTGGAAAATTTCTTTGTGGACATAGCCCATCGTTTGGGTGAACCACGTTATATCTGTGTCTCTTTGTACTGTTTTAATTTGTTTTGCATCTTGTTTATAAATTTAACTGTATATCTGTTATTGCTCTGCGGTCCTGTTTTCTAACACCTCTTTACTAGCCAATCTTCTTTTCTAATTTAACTAAGTCATCAATTTTCACATTTCCTTTAATCATATCTTCCAACTTGGACACTCTAAAAGATATGTCTTCTATTTCATCGTATGTCGGGGATGAATCCTCTAGGGGTTTGAGTGGAGTCTGATTCTTTCCACTTCCTTTTGGTGACATTTCGAACAATAGATATATATCACACCCTAGGGTTTATCACAAATAGATCCTTCTACTCAAAGATATTCAAATGCAAAATGGCGTACCTTTTTCAAACCCTGATTAGATGATTGTTTTATTGCTAAATTGTAATTGAGGTAAAATTTTAATTTTGAATTCTCCGGTTCTGAAACTTCGGCTTATGATACCCTAATGTGTCCTCTTTCCAATGCCATAGTTATGACCTAATTTGGATGTTCCAAAGAAAATTTACTGCAAATATCCAAAAAACTTCTTATTTTTGTCCTATCCAGAAGAGAGAAATTGTACAGTATGCCATGTGTGCAAATATTTTGTTTCTATAGCGGAAACTTATACCATGTATACCTTGCTCTGTCTTATTTTGGATGCAACTGGTCTCACTCAATTTGGATCTCGGATACCTCAAATATGACCTTTTTCCCTAGAAATCTTGTTTTAGAATAGGATCTGAATTTTGGACTGGAGCTATTTCGACATGTTTTAGAAGTGGGTTTTGAACCTAGATCTCTAAATCCTTGTAGAAACAAAGCTGTAGAGAAAATTCCATGATGACTCATTTTGCAAAATCCAATCCTGAGGAGAGAGCTCTAATACCAAATCTTATGCAACCAAGTCCCAGAGATAACATAAAAATAGAAGAAATAAACCAAAAGAGAGTAATACATGCCTTAATAATGAATAACAAAGATAAAAATAAATGTCTTTGAGGGAGGAACCTCCTTACACAATGTACATGTGTACCCAAGACAAGAAAATATACAATGATGCCTAAAATGAGAATATTTCCTTCCTATATATAGGAGACAAAGGTGTATAATATAAACTAATATACCCAAGCCAACATAAATATGTAATGCACCACAATATAGGGGGAAATCTGCTACACTATATGGGGTAATGTGCCATCATTAAGAGCTTAACATTGTTCTTATGGCAAGAAGTACCTTCGTCATTGATAAGCAATTAAGAACTCTAAAGGATTTTTTCTCTAACATGGGCATAATTGTTAACACTGACAAAACAAAAGTAATGATCATCAAGTCCAAGAATATCACTTACGATAAATTTATATATGACAATAACAAGCTAGAGGAAGTTTCTTCCTATAAGTATCTCGAAATTGATATTCATCACAAGCTCAAGTGGAACCATAACATTGAGAATATGATTAATGGAGGGTGGAAAGCCTATTTTGGTATTCAGAACAACCGTAAATCTGCTCACCTTGTGATGTGGGATTAAAACAAGTTCATGTTTGAAACTCTCGTCACTCCCATTATGTTGTACAGCTGTGAATTTCGGGGGTGTAACATCTCTAGGGAATCCTGGAGAAATATCGAGCAAATCTAGAAGCATTTTATAATGTATAACCTTAGAATTAAAATTAATATGCCTTATCATATTATTCTTACAGAAGCATACCTCCCCCCATAAAGAGCATCGATATGACAAGGTACTTCATGCACATGTGTAAGATAAATCACATGGGAGAGAAAAAACTCCCTAAAATTGCCTTAAATTCCGTCCAAGACCACCTGTGGCTCAAGAAAGGTTAGAATAAAGATAACATGGTTTGGTTACAGGGATGATTTTAAGAACCCCCCTAGATTTATGTGTATAAAAAATGGGTGAATTTCTCCGATATATAAGAAATTTGAAGGCAATGTTATCGATAATATAATATGTATATATAAAATATTTGGCGAATCTTTCATTTTATTATACAATGTTGTAAAATCTTGGTGAATCTTTCACTAAATTATAATATATTGTAAAATATTGGAAATTATTTCACTTCATTAAAAAAATTGTAAAAATTGGTGAATCTTTCACTGAGTTATAAAATATTGTAAAAATTTGGCGAATATTTTTCCAAGAAGACTCATAAATCAGAGGTAAATAATTTTCCTCCCATGAAGCTGAACAATAAATGTGAACAAGTGTACTTTGGTTGGTCCACTTCCAATTCATGGCGGGGAAGGAAAAGCAGGAGTAGATGATATCTACCACATAAGAATAAAGATAAAACTTGGGCTTTTTGGATGATTTGGTCTGTTGTTTTTGCGAAATAAAATCCCTCAAAACCATCGATAGTATTTGAGCCCAGCTAAATGATTGGATAGTGGAAATGATATGATATGCTATAGGATCCCATACATTTCTGACGTATGATAATTTTGGGAAGGCCATATAGTCTCCAAAACATGGCAACGAGCAGTGAATAAGGTTCTTTGAACTAAAAAATGGGATACTGCATGTCAAGTCTACGAGCATAAAGATTTGGCGCATCCATCCAAGATTTGATCAATTCATCAAGATTGAATTTGGGAATTGAATTATTCAGGAATTATTCAATGAGTAACTATTGGGGGGTACTGAGGGAATACATCCCTGCAATGACTTCTGGTTTGAAGGAGACCAAATGGAATTTACTAGCATCCCTAAACATCTGCGTGTTGGGGTTGGCAAGTTTAACCAAGCAGCAGACAACATCTGTGCAAGGCATGATAGGTGGGTGAGCAACAATCGCATGGATTTGGGATTGGAGATGTTCTAGAAGGCCTAGACATCATTCTCTACCTCCAAAGGGTCATTATTTTAGAATATAGAGTGTATGCGAGCCTAATCCAAGGCAAAGGTTTTAGTTACAACTCTCTCAGTGTTAGTATATACCCCAGCATTGGGGTCCCTATATTTTAGCTCATCTATGAGGTTTTTGGATCTCGCACTTCATGCCATGCTTACCGTGGTGAACAAGGGTGTAAAATCAACAGTAAACTGGATTATTTAACTCGAAAACCAAATGGAGAAGAGGAAAACTCATTTACCAGTTGACAATGCAAGGGGTTCATCAGAGGATAGTAACAAAATCCTTCAGTGCTAAATGGAGCAGCTATAGTGATACACATGGTAAAAAATAAAAAAAAATAGTGTGAAAAAACAATAAATTAAACCTAAGAAATGGATAAGGACGAGGAGTGATCGTGACTGTTGATTGATTTGATTAGACCACACATATTGATTTAAAAGAAAATCCAATATAAAGAAACACACACAAAACTAGCCTATCTAGTTTAACATTTTCTCTGAGCATTATGGTTTATCCCACCATCTTCTTAGAAACTACATGCCAAAATTTAGACTCCATGCACTACAAACTAGAGTTCCATTAAGATGCATACCCCACATGTCCTGCATATCGAGGACATGGGAATGGGTTGGGAATATCCTCTGCATTTGATATTGACTGGGAATTCCCCTTGTGGTAGGGGTCTATTTAGGCTAAATGAGCATCACTTGAAGTTCTTCTAATAGTAAAAAAGGGGAAGACAAATTGGAGAAACAAAGAGTGGGAATGCAATAAGACGTTATATTGGTGGAAACTCATTCGTATCCAAAATCTCAATAGAAATTTCAAAAGGTCCTTTCAACTTACAATAACCTCTTCTTAAGTCTATGACCCAAAAATAATCCAAAACAATTGAAACTATTGACTAAATTAAAATGAGTAAGATATGTGAAGTGGAAAAAAGCTAAAACATTTTGCTAGGTTGGAATGGGAATGCACAACTCATCAATATTGGGATGGTAGATCTTATTCCAAAATAAAATTGATGGTGATTTGTATGGATAATCATCTGGTAATTCCATAATAACCTTTCACTCTCCACCCTGGTAAAGACCTGTACAAAGATTAAACAATGAATTTTGTTTAGCATCCCAACAATCTAATCATTAAAAAATTAAACAGTAATCAATACTTTAAAGTTGTAGGAGAAGAGCTCAACTCTCAACACCATTTCATACATGCACAATAAATTAATAATGCAACATCTTAAAACCCATCACCAAATATAATATTGTTGTTCCAATACGGCACAACATTGGATCAATCAAAGAATCCTTCAAATTTGTAAAACAACTTCTCATAAGGCAATGTTGAAATATATTAAATTTACCAAAGCTACCTAAGAGAGACATGAGCTCAAGTCGAGACTCAAAAATTCAACAACAAGGTGACATAGATGAACTAAAAAAATTGAGACAAGTATTTCTACGGGCATTGATCCTCTAAAAGCCAAAGTAAATAACCTACTTGTAAAATGGGTTGTGCCAGCTCTAACTATTCTATGATATGAAATAGATTCTAGAAGCACCAAACCATTTAATTATTTATTTTTATGAGACATGTATAGAGGATCCCACAAACTTGCTTGTCTTTTCCTCCTGGGAAACTTTAGTCCTGTATTTTTTTCCTTGAATTTTTTTATCTTTTCACCAAAATAATTAAGGAGAATAAGAAAACAGCTATCTCTTATCAACTTAATTATAGATCCAATGGATCGAACCTAGTTTACTCAACACATATCCTATTTTTTCTAAACAAAAAATATATAATTAGCTAGCAGGTTTCCCTAATTAACATTAAGGGAGGAAGCTACAAGATTGTCAAAAACAACATTATTGTACTAGATTAACAACACATTGATTTCCTTGATCAAGTATAATCCATGCTCTAAGGGTTCATATAAACTTTAGGACCATGAATGAAAATAACTCTGCTATTGTTTAAAATCAGATAATGAAGTAGTGGAAATAAAGCAGAGAAAAAATTCGTGTTTGAAATTCATTTTAGAATATAAGAAAAATAAATAGGAGTTCTTTGACCATAAGAATCAAAAGGTCCAATTTAAAATATGTTATATTTGCAACAACTAATTCAAATGCCCTATTGGAAAAGACAACAAAACTTTGCATGTCTTGTGAAATTCAAATGATTGTGATGCAAACCTATGACTGTAAATAATATATTGAGGTTATAATGTCAATACCATAATATTTATAATAACATTTTCATATAGGACTATAAACTGTTTTGATGTTCTAAATAGACATCAACGTGTTTGACCATATGTGTGATCACATAAAAGTCTGATGTGAGACTTCTATACTTGTAATACAACAGATGAAGTAGCCATAATAAAAATTAAAATACAAAGGAACATGTTGAATAGCTTTAAAGAATAAAATCTGAAAAACCATAGCATGTGACTTTAATCCAAATAAACTACTAAGATATTCATAAGCTCATAAAAATACCAAAAATTCTAGTGCGAGTTTTCCTATCTTGTGATGCAACATATGAAGCAAAGAAGATAGATGTTGAATAAAGGACTACATTGAAGAGATTTAAAGAATAAAATAAAAAGAATATAACACATGACATTATACCATGTGAGAAGTTAAAAAAAACGAAGTTGAAAGGTAACTTGTGCAATAAGGGTTTTAAGCCAAAATAGCTTGCATCGGGTTAACGAAACAAATACTTATTTATAGAAGGTAAAATAAAACATAGTATGTGTGCAATTGGCTAAGGTGTAAAGATATCTATACTACGTTACAAGAAACGGGAAATTTAAAACAGAACAAGAGATAAGGCTAGAGAGTCCCAACTATGTTTACCAGCCAGAAAGACAGAATGAGCTTGATGATTTCGCTATATAAAATACATGAACCCACGTCCTCTATCTATTTGAGCATGATATACCTATAAAAAATCTTGTTTTTTAAATTTTATATCATTTAATAGGAATTGAATTAATAAAGAAAATGATTAAGAAATTTACACCTTCAGATTGCTCTTTGTTCTGGGTACATTTATGTTTAAATTTGATCTATGCTAAATTAAATTTTTTTGGATCTTTGCTAACTTAAATTTTTTTTAGAACCATTATGCCGGATTTTGTGTAAAATCTAAAATTCAACTCTTTTTTTTAGTTTTTCGAACTATTATGCCAGATTTTGTGAAATATAAAACTCGGCTGATTTTTTTAGTTGTCAAAGTTTTAATATGAATTTAACCAAAAATGGGGTGGCTCCTGATCAAGTTTATGGTACACAGAGGCTTCACGGAACAAAGAAACATGCACCCAACACGCTTGTAGAATTAATTATGCATATAAATCGATCAGTATCAAATATTTTAATGTCAAGAGGGGAAAGGGAATGTGAACATGAAATAAACTAGAAACATGTATCCTGGTCTCTCGTAGCAAAGCATCTGTAACTTATAAAATAAGGAAAGAAGACTGCATACATTGATATGAGGGAGATTTCAAGCAATAGAGCTTCACAATAGTCAAACAAACCATTATAAACTATTTCAGCTCAACAGAAACAATCTACAATTTAGTAAATTATTATCACTGACATGGAGCATTTGTCATCGCAAGTAAAGAAATAAAAACCATGGACTTAGTCTAACTTACTTCCTTCAAATCCTTTGAACTGGACATCGAATTTGTGGGTTGAATCTAGTGTGGCCTTGTTAGAATAATTAACCCATAGTATTTACCCACTTAGACATTATTTCATTTATTTTGTCTTATTTGCCTAGTCCATGAGTCCCACCATGTGCAAGTTGCTAATTGCCTATCCATAGAGGTCAAACTTGCCATTATTGACTCATGGAGCACTTGGGAAAGCCTTAGGAATCAAATCTGCTTTATTCCTGGCCTCCTAGGCGCCCTTTTGCTTTTTCTGCTTTATTGCCTGCTTTTTCAGTGTTTTAAGGCACATAGGAAAGCAAGACTAGGTGAGGTGAATCAGCTTTGTTGCCCCTTCCTCCTCCACTCTTTACTCCATGAAAAAGCATGTATGAGCTGCCATTTGACCACTCTTAAGCTTGCCCATGCGCCCTTGCTAATTCGTGGGGTCCTTGATAGATTTGGGATCAGCTTTTTACACCTATGGGGGATTTGCCTATTTTGGGTAAGCCTGCTTTATGCTAGATTTGGATGCTTCCTTATGCATTTGATTTGCTCATGTATTCTATATATTCAGCAGCCTATGTTATTACAAGGTTGGCTATTGTAGACTCAGTTAATATAATTTTGTGTTACAGCTCCATATTCAGTCTCCATTGATGATAATTTTGCATGATCAATTGTTAATTGTTGTGGGTGAAATTAATCTACTGCAGGCCTAAATTTCTACATGGTATCAGAGCCATTGTAGGTTTTTACTCTCCTCCAAAAAATGTTTTGCAGGTTCGACATCAAGACTGGGAGCCTTCTACTGACAGCCAGGACAGATTTTCTAAAGCTATGGATTCACAGAAAACTATCCTCACTCCCTTCAACTTTTTTGAATGGAAAGCAGAGATGGAGATCTTGTTGAGAGAGAAAGGCATCTACAGGGTGACTATGGCTACAGAAGTAGAGCCCAATGCTGCTGCAGAGAAGATCAAATGGCACAATCGGAGAGATGAGGCTTATGGCCTCTTATGTCTCAGTATTTCCCGAGACCTCCTTTTCCATCTCGATGGATTGACTTCACCGGATCAAGTATGGGAGAAACTTTCTGAACTCTTTGGAAAGACAGATGAGATGAGGGGACACCAAATCGAAAATGAATTGATTTCCCTGAGTCCCAGTAGTTTTGAATCACTGCAGCTATACTTCTCCAAGTTCAAAGCACTAGTTTTGCAGCTGAAACAGTGTGGTATTGAAAAGAAAGATGAGCAGCTCGTATTGTCCATCCTCTCGAAGCTAGGGCCTGTTTACTCAGTCTTTGCTTCGACCTTCTATGCCACAAAACTCACAGCTCGAACCTGGAAGATGCCTAGCCTTGCAGATTTCATGGAATCTCTCACACAGGAACAAGACAAGCTGGTGATGATGGGCACCATCAAACCTTCCAAAGACCAAGCTCTGGTTGCTGGAGATTCGAAGGTGGATTCAAAAATCAAGAAGAAAGCTAAAAAGCCACCTGAGAAAGGAAGAGACAAGAAGCAGTCTCCAAAGGATCAACAAGGTCCCAAGAAAAATACCCAGAAGAAGAAAAACAAAGGTGATATGAACAAGTGCTCATACTGCAATAAGGGCAATCATACTGAAAGCTCTTGTATGAAAAAGCAGATAGATATGTTAAATCAAGTGTTGGAGAAGAATGGAATCTCCCTTCTAGAAGGCTCAAAGAAGAGAGAAGGAGGATCAAGTTCTGATGACAGAGAGAGATTTCATGCTCTAGTTGCTGCACATCAAGCTCACCCAGTTTTATCATAGATTCTGGAGCTTCAAGACACATGGTTTCGACTGAGGAGGCTTTCTCCTCACTGGACAAGTCGAAAGGACCATCTATTGTACTGGGAGATGACTCTCTCACTGAAAGCAAAGGCAAAGGAAGGATAGAACTTGATCATGGTAACTTCAACAATGTGTTGTATGTCCCTGGTCTTGACTCCAACCTTCTGTCAGTGTATCAGATGACCCACACTGGGTCTCCTAAGAAAGTCATATTCTCACCAGATGAAGTTGAGATCACAGAAATCTCAAGTGGAAGAATCATTGCAAAAGGAGTAGCGAATCATGCTCAAAAGGTATACATGTTTTCACACTTCCTGCCTTACTCAAACCCCTCTGCTCTTCTTATCCATGCTAATGAAGCTAGCAAGCTATGGCATGAAATATTTGGCCATTTAAATTACAAGTATTTATCTGATCTTAGTGAGAAATATATGGTCATAGGGTTTCCCAAGATAAAATTTTCCAAAGGAGTATGCCAAGGCTGTATCCTAGGAAAACACCCAGAGCACAAATTTGAGAAAGCCAGCCATGAGAGAACCTCTGCACCCCTCGAACTGATTCACAGTGATGTTGCTGGCCCATTCCCTCATATGTCCATGAGTCAGGCGAAATATGCATTGACCTTTATTGATGATTTCTCCAGGTATTGTTGGGTTCACGTCATGAAACAAAAGTCAGAAGTTTTTGGCCTATTCAAAGTCTTCAAGGCTTTGGTTGAAAACCAGTGTGGAAGAAAACTCAAAGCACTCAGATCTGACAACGGTGGTGAG
>LPNX010220288.1:117648-157986 GCA_001517045.1 Pseudotsuga menziesii
GCCTCCACTTTAAAGTCTTTCATCATATTTCCCATTGACAAGCACTTCTCAGTTAGCCAAAGCACAACCAACTTCATATGATACTGTGTACACAAATATTATCAAGAATTGCACTCAGCTAATTTGATTAGTTCTCAAAGTTTGAACAGGAATTCAACAAAAAATGGGGCGGCTCCTGATTAAGTTTATGGTACACACTATGTTACCAGAAACGAGAAACTAGAAACTAGAACAGTACAAGAAACAAACTATAGAGGTTTCACATTCAAATAAACTAGGAGAGATAAAAATAACACAAATGAAGGTTCCTAGATATATTCAGTTATAATTAACACATATATTTTTCAATATACCTTATCAAATAAATTGGTGTTTCTTTGTAAAAACAAATATATTTTTAACTTAAATTTAAGTTCATAGGAGAGGCAATCAGTGATAAATTGAATTCATATATACTTAAAAGAAGATCTTGCCTTTGAATTTCCTTTACTAGTGTGGCCTAGCGTGGCTTCTCCTAGCAGAAGCAGGATTATATAATGTAGTACGATTCCTTCTACAAGACACAAGTAAACTAATAATGTTGTCTTACCTTCCATCAATAAAAAAGAAATGCAAAGAAAGATAAAATAAGTTGAATACAAAATTAGGTTTATCGAGAAAAACCTCATTTATCCTCTCTAAAATATTAAGTTGAAGCATAACAAAGTTCTAATATATTAAATTGAAGCATAACAGAGTCCCACATCAACTTAATTAAGTAGCTATAGTTTTTCTTCAAGAAAGTGAGTCATATTGATCTAAAACTTTGATCTATTTTTAAAATAATTCAAATAATGATTTGAACAAGGTTTCATACATGAAACTTAAACCAAGACATCGCTGGTTTTTCCTGTGCGACTATGGTTCAAAGCTACTGTGTAGTATATCCAGTGTGGTGGATTGAATTTTTACTTGAGGAATCCTTCTACCTGGTATTTTGTTCAGAGATTCATATCTAAAATTTAATTTGGTTAAAGCGTTGTATTGTTCTTAATATGAAAACCTAGGGTTATATGAGAAACCCATCACCTCAGTGCTTGGCATTTTCATTTTGACACCAATTTAAAGAAAAAATTACATGGCAAGATCAAATGTGAACTCTTTGAATTTACATATCTACCCATATGAAGTTGAGAATATTTTCTTTTGAAAGTAGTCCAACTATCCAACACTGTTGTGAGAATTGCAATAACATTAAATCTTCTTTACTTACTCTTTTTAAGAGAATTACATCGAATGGTTGTAACTGAAGTTTACGGAATGGGGAAATCATGAAACAAAAAATTACAATATCATTGAATTTTCTCTACGAGCTCTTTCTGGGAGGCAGTTACATGGAATGTTTGTAATTGAGGTTATCATGGAACAAGAATTGCAATATCTTCAATATAGATCTATCTTAAGTGGGAGTTAAGATGGATCCATATTAATTTAATATATATATATATCTAACAATTAAAATTTTCTTTACTTTTTCCAAGATGGAGTTATATGGATACTTGTGAGGTTGAAGTCTTCGTGTGTTTTAATTGGTTGAAAGGCATAGGGAAATCATGAAAGGAATATATATGCATTGTAACAGGTGGAGGATTGAGTGAGGCAGGCATATCCTTAGTTGCATATTTCATTTGTTGTACCTACTTCTGTACTGACTTAATTCCATGTGTCTCGTTTATCCTCAAAATATATTTGTTAACTATGTGGTGTAAATGTATGTTTCTTTCTTCCACAATCTATTAACTTACTGTGATTATTGTATTGAAGGGAATTGTGTATTTATTTTCATCCTCTGCCTCATGCTATCTACATTGTGTCTAACCCAATATTGACCATAAGAAGATGACCAGGGAACAACTAATCTAATGGAACACCAACAAGTGAAAACATAAAGAAGAATGACACACACTCATCAATTTCGGCAAGAACATTCTACGTCAACGGTCGTATCCTATGGGCTCTAGCATCATTTTAAACTGAAATCCGAGACATATGCTGTCATGTCCCCATGCCTCCGACCGATGAAGAGGACGTGACACAAGCTTTATCCACCCGGGCTAAGAGCCCCATGAACATGTGGATTCATAAAATTGCTGAAACATAATGCTTAAACGAATTCTTTAATGTGGAACATGCACACATGAACATTTATCATGCGCAGATGCAATTGTCTATTAGACACAGCTACAATTATGTATCATGCACAGCAGAATTAACATGCATTCAGACAAGTATTCATTCAACATGTTCATTACATTCATTAACAGAAAAATGATTGCAGAAGTAAAATAGGAAAGATTACTTATCTTATGAAAACTCCTTCCACAACCAGCTACGTCGCTGCAATGTTCCACCCAACCATAGGCCAGCGTGCTCCTTAATCTCTCAGCAGCGCTGCCACCCCCAAGCCGAGCATGATTCTCCAAGGAATAAGGGAACAAGCAAGCTTACACATAGCCAAGGATACACAAAAACATAGCCAAGCCAACACAGTTGGGAAAGGCTAAATGCTAAGCTGGTGAGCTCATCACAGAGCCAAGAACACTTACACCAGAACTATCCTGACCTCTAAGACACCCACCCACACCCAACACAAGGAATCAGTCCCTTCTCTGCTACACAGTCCCTCAGGCCCTGTATTCCCTTCCAGTGCTATTCAGGGGTGGTGGAGAAGAAGGCCAACCCTCTAGCTCTGTCTGTGTGGTTTCCAGCCACCAGGTTTATCAAGCAAAACTAAGCCCCCATCCCTGCTCCTTACATAGTCCGAAGACCAGACATTGCACGTATGCAACCAATCAGCTGTTACAGCTTAACAAAGGGAAAACAACTCTAAACCATCTACAGCGGTCCCAAACACAAAAACAAACACAATTCCAATAGGGTAAAAATCAGCAACTCCAAAACGTATCAGCATACATTACCAACGACGTGGGGAACAACGACCCATTTTTGCACAACCAAAGCTGCTGGGGAGAGACGTACGCAGACCACAATGGGGACGAATTTACAGTCTCCCGACCGGTGCGTGAACAACCACAATGTCGAACCCACAAATCATCCTGTGAGTAAAGGACGGAGCCGCACCATTCTCAAGTCCGCAGAGGAAAAGACTACATGGGTAAACCAGGAAAATCCTGTGCGTGAAGATGAAAAGCGAAAAAGAATCCCCCCTACGTGAGAATGAACAACAATGAAGAGGACGCCAATTGGAAGTGCGTGAGTACCTCAGTGCTGTCGTGGAAGAGTAGAATGCGTCTGTCGGGGGAGATGGTAGCAGTTTCTTTGCCATAGTGAAGCCAACAGTGGTGGAGTGTGCATGTGGGTGAGGACTAACAGTCCTGCGACCCCACTCCAAAAATAATAACTGCCTCAACTACTAGTAGTAATTCTTAATGAAGTGGTTGGGATAAAACAAGGGAAGAAGACACATGGGTTTTTTACCCCATTGGCCAAGGTTGACAATTTCCCCACCCTTATCCTTGTGAAAATCATGCCCCTTTCTCATTTTAGTTGCCGCGATCGTAGCTGGTTGGGTTCATTTAATTAATTATAGATGCATACTTACATGTTGACCAACATAATATATGCTGCATGCCGCGATATACCATTGGTGACAAATTCAAATCCAAAACATAACATAACCGATCAATGGTGGGGCCTTGGCCTTTAGCTCCACACCATGATCATTTACAATATATATATCATGTACATCTAATGCAACGGGGCCAAAACTAGGGCATTACATATGCTCCAACACAGTGTAGGATAAATATTATATAGAAAGAACCCTTTTCTGATGATGGATTCCAACAAGATTTTCGCAGAATCATGGACCATTGTTTCATCGGGATCATAGTCCTGCACATGCTTCCATCGTGTCCCAAGGGTTTTGTTTATCCAAATCGTTCCAGAACCCCCGTAAAACCTAAAATTTCTCACTTGGAGCATGGAAGGAAAAATTTCTCACTTACAGCATGGCAGGAAAGCACAATGAGAGGACATGAAGGAGGGATCTCAAAGAATAATGTGGATAAGTATTTGTAGCCATTGCGAGAGGTGCAACCAACAAGTGTATGAATGTGAATACATGTACATTTTCCAGTTCCACATTGAATACGATACAGATAAAGTTAATGTAACTGCATTCCAGGATGTTGTAGAACAAATTATTGGCATACCTACTTTACAACTCTATGAATATGGCTATAAAGGAAATACTAAAGAGACCACAAACATATTTGCAAATTATTCTTCAATACTTACCTATTCAAACTAGCAGTACATGAAGAAGAATTTTCCAATGACAAACAAATAAAAAACATTGTAATTGCATGTGACAAAATGGATTGCACAAAAAATCCAGAATAACATATCGAAATCCCTAAAATAGTGTCTGGATAATTAAGCATTATCTTACTGCAACAATTCCCAAAAAAAAAATTGTTTCTTGCTCACTATGTTTAATATAATAAAGTATTTTTTCCATTCCCATTTTCTGTTAAATCATATTACAATATTCAATTTTTGTTTTGTTCAAATCATATGCAATAAAAACTGAGATAAAAAAAATTGCTAACAAACCATTCAAATTTTTCCTTGCAGGTAACTTCAAAAGCATAACAAAATTCATGCTGAATGATTTTCATCCTCAATATCTTTCCTGCATACTTCAAACAATACCAACATACACCACATCTGAAAGAATCTCAGCATCAACAGCATCACCAACTACATTTCAACAACACATTCCATTAGGTATAGCAAACATACCATCTTCAAAGTCTGAGTGACACATAATCCATGCCACATAAATCAACATGAGGATAAGAGATAGATGGACTAAATATAAGGTCCAACAAAATGAGAAACACAGAAAAAAAATATGTTGAACGGAAGGGAAAATGACAAGCAAAAGGTAATCCTGAACATCAAGGCCACACACATGCTACCCAATCTTTTCAAAAGTGGATTGATGCATTGTCTATCGTCCACACATGTACTACTTGTATGGAATCATATCCTAGTATCTCTACTCATCCATCTCTTAATGGAATAATTTGTAATCGATGCCACAGAGAAACCAATGGCCATCATTTTTCCAAATGAAATAATATGGACCCTGGCACCCAACCTACCATACTCTCCATACTTACTAAAGTTGAATAAGTGCTCATTTCTCTTATCAGCCCAATTCTACAAGTTAGACATGCCTAAGGTGGTCAATACAAGTATAATGGTCACACTATCAGTTTCCCCCAGCAAATTGTTCAAATTTCAAACTGCCTACCAAGAAAACTTTCAGAAATTGATATCTTGATAGTGAAGATGCACAGAAAAAAAAGGTAAATGTTATGATTGTTATGTGACAAAATCACATGTTGTCAATTCATTTCTATATAAAATTATAAATTATAAATACTATAGTGATGTCCAACTTGACCATGCTTCAATTTCATCACTTCTAGAGGCATGCATTGATGTATCCTCCCAACTACATTTTGTATCTACAAAAATTGATATATATCCTCTTATGGATTCATCTATTCCTCATCTAGAAAACCACATTTCTACTCAGCCATCACAAGCAACATCTACATTTTCCTTCAGATTTCCCAATACACATCGAGATATGGAAAAAATCAAAGATTTCATTCATACTATGTCCATGACTCCGCCTACTACAATTGGTTGGCCAGATATTGGGTCATCACCAATTAATGAGTACAACACAGAGGGTATATTCGATATATAATTTCCAACTCTTTTCCCAAACAGAGACCCAATGCCTCACCAAGCACGTATCGGGAACATTTCACTTGATACCTATGCAGTACATTTAATGAGATACCATGACAACCAATTTGGTAGTCATCCCCGATTCAGATACTACTTCTACAATTTGATTACGTGCCATAGGAGTAAAACAACATCTAATTTCTTTATGAAGCAAAGTCAAGAACATAACACACCGACAACAATTGAGAAACTACATACACATCTACAACAAATTCCTACAGGTAACCTCCCAGACCATGTCATGAGGTTTGGAGCACACCTACGCGGCACTAGGCCTTTTTGGACACAACGTAGAAGTAAACTAACAAGTATGATCACTCAATTACAATGTCATACATTATTCTTCACACTCAGTGCATTAGACACAAAATTACCAGAATTACATGCAGTTATGCAAGAAAATATCCCTTCAAACCCAGCATCTCACCAACAATGGTGTAATTGCAACATCATTGACATGCCTCACACTGTAGCCGCATACATGCATATAATATTTTCAATATTCCATGAGGTGATGCTTCAAAAACAAATGCACACAATAGATTACTAGTACATGTATGAATTTATCCAATTTCTAACTCTCTCTTCAAAACATGTACATATTGTTCATTTACACTCACCATATACTTTTTCTTTTAGAGATATGAATGGAAACATCATGGGTATGCACATATACATGGCTTCTTGTGGTTTTATGGTGCTCCGAACATGGAAACATCATATTGGAAAGATGAGGATCAAGTCAATAAAGAAAAGAGTTTCTTTGATAAATATGTTACAGCTTGGAATCCTAGAGAAAATAATTAAGCAAACATTCATATGTATCAATCCATTGAAGATGACCCATGTTTTCTAGACACAAAAACTATACTTTTATCCAATCCAATTCATGACTAAGAACAACTCCTAATTCAATTTCAAAGACACATAAAGTGCAATGAAAATTCATGTCTACGCAAAAAAGGAAATAAACTTGAATGTAGATATAAATGTCCTTGGAAGGTGCAAAATGAGTCATCACTACACATTGATGAAAAGGGACAAAAGACATACCATCCAACACGAAATGATGATTATTTAAACATTCACAAAAAAAATGTACTTTAGACATGGAGAGCAAATGTGTATCGCCAACCAGTGCTCTTATGTTATGTTGTCTTGAAATACATAGCAAAATATGCTTCCAAAGCAAAAGGAAAATCAGAAACCTACCATCATAAGCTCACTAGAATTGCAACTGCAATGTATCCAGAGGATCCATCATCATATGCCTATGGACGTATACTCTCATCTAAGCATCAGTTGATCGAGAGATCAGTGCTCAATAAACTTTCCATATGTTGCAAAATATACCACTTGTTACAGCAGTAGAACTTTCATCAAGATAAACGTTGGTCATCAAATATTTCGTTGTGTATCTACCAACTCAATTGACTGCTTATCTAGGTCCAACTTCATAGATTCCTACTTACAATTACCTCTAGCTCTGGAACATTTCTCCTTGATCAGCCTTGCGCAACAATGGTCATACAATAAAGCACGCAAGAATGAAAAATATAAGAAAATAACTGTCACTGCAATTGTCCATGTATGGCCACAGTTCCCTTCAATTCCATTTGAAGATTCTGACTCATGTGTTGACTTCTATTGGAGTGAACTGCTTTTATATAAGACCTTTCATTCATTCAACAAAAATATAGGACTTACAAAGACAACCATTATACGAAATTGGGAATCCATACGCAATACCTATCATGCATGGCATGTTGATTGCATTCCTTCAACCACTTTCGATGAAACAACATATGAAGATGAAGATACCAATATCTACCTCGACAATTAAATGAATGAATGGAAAACACTATCAAGATCAATGCCTAGAGGTGACGTTCATATCAATGATATTTACATGCTCAGCCTTTGAGAATTCGATATCAACCATGCATGGAGTCATCCAGAAGTATCGACAACCACAATAGAGTCTGCATCAAACTATATCGACTATAATCAAAGGAATGGACAAGTAATATAGGATACAACTTACCAGTCTACTACAACAAACACAATATCCCCTAGGCAACAGATGGCGTTGGACATAATCTTGCAACATTCAAAACAACAAGGAACTAAAGAACCATTACGGATGATCATTCAAGGAACTGTAGGAACATGTAAATCCTACCTTATTAACACAATTAAGAAAGAATTATATTCTCAAGCAGTCGTTGGTCACAACCCACTGTTGTTACTTGCACCAACTCGAGTTACAACATTTAACATACATGCTACCACTATACACACATAGCTCTGAATTCCTATCAAGAATATGCAACCTTTGCATGGACAAGCACTATCAGTGTTGCAAGAAGAAATGAAACATATTCAATACATTCTCATTGATGAGATGAGCTTCATAGGGCCTAAATTGTTTGTACAAATTGACAGTCGCTTGCGTGAGTGCTTCCCAGAAAAAAATAACCACTCATTTGACAATCGATTAATAATTCTTGTTGGTGATTTAGGCCAACTGCCACCTGTCATGGACAAACCTTTATATGCAGGAGCAACTTTGGGAAATCATTTATGGATTGAATTTAGAACCGTCATCATCCTACAAACACTATTTCGACAAACATGGACTGATGGCACTCAACAATGATTCCGTGAGCTCCTGACAAACATCCACAATGCTACACCAACATTGGAAGATTGGAACCTCCTCCAATTTAGGACCAATACATTCTTATCAGCAAAGGAACATTCAGAATTTGATACAGCAATCCATTTTTTTGCAACAAACATCCTTGCAAAAAATCACAATAAATACATGCTACAATCATTAGCAATGCCAATCGCAAGGTCTGTCACAGATTTCACCAAGCGTTCAGAAGTAGAATATGAAGACGACCACCAACTCAACCAAGAAATACTATTATGTGTAGGCCGAATAGTAATGCTAACTTGTAATCTTTGGGTTCAATCCAGATTAGTTAATGGTGCTCTCAAAGTGGTCATCCAAATTGTGTACAGACCTGGATCTAACTCTCCTCAATTACCAGCATATGTTGTTGTGGAATTTCATAATTACATTGCGCTTCCATGGGATGAATCCAACCCAAAGCACATACCTATTCCACATGTACAACAAAATAATAGAAAACAAGTTCCCCTGAAGATGGCTTGGGCATTAACTATCCATAAATCCCAAGGGTTGACATTAACAACATCAACCCTCGACATTGGTAACACTGAACATCAAGGCTTGACCTTCGCATCAATGTCTCGGACTACAAAATTACAAGGAATGTGAATTGCACCAGCATTCTCCTTCGAAGGATATGCAAAGATGAACGACACTTCCTATGTCTCACTTCGAAAAGAAGAAGAAAATCTCTTCTTGGCTACAAAAAATAATTCAACATAGTTTTAATAATTCGTAGTTGATGTAAATATTTATATTATGGAAAAATTGTTTATGTTATGATTACTATGTCACAAATCGCTCTATAACACAACTTTTTTCTCTTTCTACAACATATACAACTTCTTCTAGGCTTTTAGCTTACCTTATTTTGGAGATATGCTAGTTATCTTTGTTTCTTGGGACCCTCCCAATAATTTTCACATGAAAAAGCATTAATCAGTAAAGGAGTAAAAAAAGGTGGTTCAAAAATATTTTTATAAAATTGGAAAATGAAAATATCTCTTTGTTGACAAGATTGTAACTTGAAATATTATTAATTAAAACAGTTAAAACAATCAAATAAAAGTACTTTTATAAAAATGGAAAATGAAAATATCTCTTTTTAGGTTAGATTCTAATTTGAGATAATATTAATTACATGTATTTATTTGGAAAAAGAAAATAGATCTTTCTAAGAAGTTAGATTCTCATTTGACGTTAATTGCTCGCACATGATTTCATTATGATAACTTTTAACAATATGTGATCCTAATTTTCTTGTAGATATTTTAAATTAAATTAAATACTTTTATTTTTTTATTTCTAAAAGTAGTGGTCTAAATTTTATAGAGATATTTTAAATTAAATTAAATCTTTTATTTTTACAAATTAAATTTTTTATTTTTAAAAGTAATAGTTTAAATGTTATATGTAAAAATTTTAAAGGAATTTTTGAAAAGGTATATGAAAGTTTTTAAACTTTTACAATCTAGATGTCTTAAAAGTATTTGAAAATGTTGAAACTATTCATAAATTTAAAAACTTAATTTAAATATTTTAAAATTTAGATTTTGAAAAAAATTATAAAGTTAAAAAATTAACTAAAAATCCAAAACCTCTAGTCAATAACTAGTCCTTTTAAAATATAATTTAAATATCACTTTTAATTAAAATTAATCTAAACTAAATTATATTAATAAAAATCAAATCAAAACTTCGATTATTCTATATGATAGTTTTTAAACTTTTACAATCTAGATGTCTTAAAAGTATTTGAAAATGTTGAAACTATTTATAAATTTAAAAACTTAATTTAAATATTTCAAAATTTAGATTTTGAAAAAAATAGTAAAGTCAAAAAATTAACTAAAAATCCAAAATATAATTTAAACATCACTTTTAATTAAAATTAATGTAAACTAAATTATATTAATAAAAATCAAATCAAAACTTCGATTATTCCACGCCTTTTCCTAAAATGAAAAAATTAAAGAATTTAGCACGTCCAAAAATATTATACCCTGTGTAATATTATGTAGATTAATGTGCTAAATTCGATTCACCGACCGTTCTATGTGAATACCATCGATAATTTCGCTGTCCTTTGCTTTCGCCGGTAATTACTCTACTTATTGCATGTAACTTTAATTTTTATTATATGACTGTCTAATAGGGTAAGAGTTATTCATTGAGCTGTAGGTAAGAGCTATTCATTGAGCTGTAGAGCATTCAATGCGCTTTAGCAATTTTGATGATCGTTGGATTTTGAGTTATTCGAAATCCAACAGTCATCAAACCTTATACACAACCACATTAAATGTTCTACAGTTAAATAGATAGCTCTTGCCGTCCAATACAAGGCAGAGCTCTAGAGCAGTTATACAGTTCAATAGATAGCTCTTGCCGTCCAATACAAGGCAGAGCTCTAGAGCAGCAGTCAATATGGGGAATTAGTCGGGAACCTCAGGGATCGACACCGACAACAAGATCAGATCAGAAAACACATATATTAATAACATCCAGCATCCATGCATTCTGAATATCCATGCATTCAAATCTAACATCCATTCTCATTTTTTTCTGGCAGAAATTTAGCTGAGGCGAAAGAATCAATTGGTGATGCTTCCATGGCGCAGCATCCTCCTTACAGCCTTCATCTGCCTCATCATGCCACCACTTTTTGGTGCGCAGCCCATGAAGGAGGGTCATCCAAACACCACTTTTGTCTTCGACAGATTCAATGGAAGCCAATTGATCTTGGGAGGGGGTGCTTCAGTCATCCGCTCCAAACTCGTGCTTGCCCTCACAAATCACTCGCGTTTCATTTCAGGCCGCGCCCTGTATTCAATTCCCGTGCAGATGAAAAGCAACCAGACGGTTTCCTCCTTCAGCACGACCTTCGTTTTCTCAATGATTCCTCCTCCAACTGATGTAGGCGGACACGGAATAGCCTTCGTCATGACGCCCCACAGATCTGCCATGGGCGGTCTGCCAACCCAGTTTTTGGGGTTGCTAAACGTCAGCAGCTGCGGCCAGGCATCCAATCACTTATTCGCAGTGGAGTTCGATACCTGCAAGAATTTCGAATTCAATGACCCAGACGCCAACCACGTCGGCGTGGACATCAACAACCTCGCGTCTGTGCAGGCCGAGCCTGCCGGGTATTGGGATGGGGAAAAGGGCTTCCATGGATTGAGCCTCAAGAGTGGACAGAACATACAGGCCTGGATCGATTACAATCATCCACAAAACCGCCTCAACGTTACCATCACGTTGGCCGGCTTGCCGAGACCGCAAAGGCCGTTGTTATCTCTGAAAATCGATCTGCACAACGTTCTGCAAGAGGAGATGTTTGTTGGATTTTCAGCGGCCACAGGGGTCTTTGTGGAAGACCATTACGTTCTGGCGTGGAGCTTCACCAACGAAGGCACGGCGCCGCCCCTCGACGTGTCGCGGCTCTCATCGTTTGCTAACATGTATTCCAAACGACAGAACACGCGATTCATAGTAGGCGTCACCGTAACCACTATTGTTCTCTTCTCGCTGGCAATTGGGGCGGCCCTGTTTGTGAAAAGAGCCAGAAACAGGGAAACGATCGAAGAATGGGAGCAGGAGTATTGGCCCCATAGATTCAGTTACAAGGAGCTCAACATCGCCACCAGAAGATTCCGGGGTGAGAACGTTTTGGGGCAAGGGGGTTTTGGCAAGGTTTACAAGGGCGTTCTCCCTAGCAGCGGCCAAGAAGTCGCAGTGAAATGCATAACGAAGGAGTTCAATGAGGGACTGAAGGGCTTCGTCGCAGAGATCTCGAGCATGGGACGCCTTCAGCACCGGAACCTGGTTCATCTTCGGGGCTGGTGCCGGAGGCATAAGCAATTATTCATCGTTTACGACTATATGCCCAGCGGCAGCTTGGATAATCTTATATTCGGGAACCCAGCAACAGTCCTGCTCTGGCCCCGGCGATACGCGATTCTGAAGGGCGTGGCGGCAGGGCTGCTGTATCTGCACGAGGATTGGGAGAAAATGGTCATCCACAGAGACATCAAGTCAAGCAACGTGCTTCTGGATTCTGAGCTCAACGGGCGGTTGGGAGACTTTGGCCTCGCTAGGCTGTATGAACACAAAGAGAATCCACATACGACCCATGTGGTGGGAACGCTGGGGTACATAGCGCCGGAGCTTATCCACACGGGAAAGTTCACTCCGAGTTCGGACGTATTCAGCTTCGGGATCCTGCTGTTGGAGGTGGCATGCGGGAGGAGGCCAGTGGATCTGTCGAAGGACGCCGAGAAAATGATTTTGGTGGAGTGGGCGTGGGAGCTGTACAACCAGGAGAGGCTCTTGGAGGCGTCTGATCCGAACCTCGGGAATGACGGATATGATGTGGGCGAGATGGAGAAGGTGTTGAAATTGGGGTTGTTGTGCTCTCATCCAGAGCCGGAGTACAGGCTGGGCATGCGCCATGTTTGCCAAATACTGGAAGGCGAAGCTCCTCTTCCGGACCTCTGCACGGATTCGTTAAACGTGAGTATTATGGATTCTTAACACGTAGCTGGGTCTTTTGAGGTATATGACTTATAAGGGTAGGGAGTAGAGTTCGAGTAGAAGCGGGTCAAAGGGTCCGAAGGAATATGGTCAATCCAGTTTATGCTGTGCATTGTGGAGTCATCAAGTCAGTGGGACAAGTATGAGGGAAAATCTTATTATTCACTGCCTCCTTAGACATTGTGAACGAGTCTCCATGCGTATTGGAAAGTGAAACTAATATGTATGGAAAGTGAAACTAGTATGTGTTGCTTGAAAGAATGAAATAATTTGTATTGGGAAGAAGAGCGTGGTAGCACAACATTAAGATTTAAATATTGAATTTATATTGTAAAAAATTGTTAATATAATGAATGTCACGAAGTTTTGGGGGCATGACTAGTGTTTAGAGATAATAGTGAGCAAACCCGATTTATTTTTAAGATTTGTTGGATTTTGTTCGAAGTGATAATTTCACTGGTTTGTTGAGCAAACTCAATTATTTTTAGATTTGTTTGAATTTTGTTAGAAGTTATAATTTTACTGATTTGTTTAGAATGTTGGTTTGTTTAGAATGTTTATAGTAAATTATTTTTTTTTGGATTTTAGCTTATTTTAAGATAATTCAGATTGTTAGATTTTTTTTAAAAACTAGTAAATCAAGATAGAATTTTGTTCTATGAAAAGTGAGCAATTCTATTAGAAATGATGAGTTTGTCTATTAATTAACTCATTCCATTTCAGATGGAAACATACTATAACCAATAAGGAATTTGTACTAATCCCAAGTGTTTCATTGTGATATCAATCAACTAACTAGTCTACATCAACAAAGTTAAAATATCAATCTCAACTATAGAAGACAATAAAATGTATATTACTAATCCATATCCTCTTTTGTTTTATTGGCATCCAATGTGAAAATAATGTAGCAAATTAGGTTCATGGTTGAATTCCAGCGTAATTCATTGTTTTATTAAATTGCATTATAGCACAACCCCACCTTCCCAAGATGCAATAAGAGGTCACGAATAAATGAAAAGGAGCTTGCACATGTGGTTTGGAGGTGTTATTGCACTCTAGACATAACCCTTGCTTCCCATGATGCATTAAAATATTATGAGCTTAATAAATGACAAGGCTCTTGCAATTCATGAGTTGGATTTGGAGGTCTATAGATGTAGGTAGGTGATAGCTAACAAAGGATATGAACTATTAAAACAATAAAACATACATAATATGCTAACATTCTTCATATTTATTAATCAAAACATGTTTATACAATAATACATCTTATTTATTTCTTACTAAACAAATTCTTCATACTCATTAAACAAATAACATGTTTATACAATAATACATCTGATTCATTTCTTACTAAACAAGGATATCTCAACTAACAAATATCTCATTCAAACAACTTCATATTCTATAGGAGATAATAATTTTGTGTGGAGTTGTATCATATTCACATTCCAACATTCTCTATTAACATTGATTCTAGATAAACATTATATCTAATACTCCCTTTTTAATGTTTATCTTGTCATTTTTCTTCTTTTACAGGATTTCTATATACCTTATTATTTCTAACAAGGCATATAACATACTTGAGTACAATTAGTTTCCAACCCAATGCTTGTATGTATGTGAGGTATCTTGCAAAATATATGTAGGTCTTCATAAATAATTAAGAAACTAAATATTAACATGTTGTTTATACACTACCCAAAAATCCAATTCTTCTTATAATGCAATAAAGACCAATTAAGTTATAGGAAATAATAAAATTAAATCAAGAAAGAAAAAAGAAAAAATCCACTCTGTAATTCTCAATTACAAGATCTGTAACACACAATGTCGAATTACAAGATCTGTAACACACAATGTCATTGATATATACAATGATCATAGAAAAAAATCATTAGCTATAAATGAAACTGGAAAGCAATTGCAAATATTGTAGCAACATAATTAGAATAGAAATAGTAATAAAAGTAAGCTAAAATAGTAAACTAAAAATAATGACATATATAGCACATGCCTCTTTAGCATGGACCCTTTCCTCTACTGAGAAAGGTGATGGAGGAACTTAAATAGCTAAACTTTGAACTCTCTACAACTTAAAAATTGGAGTTCATGAATAAATAGAATTGGGAACAAAGATCAACTAGATTT
Organism: Pseudotsuga menziesii; assembly: GCA_001517045.1. NCBI lineage: Eukaryota > Viridiplantae > Streptophyta > Pinopsida > Pinales > Pinaceae > Pseudotsuga > Pseudotsuga menziesii. The sequence goes on from LPNX010220288.1 coordinate 132,869, forward strand.
GTCTATGGACTATCAAAACATCAATATATAAAATATCTAAATACATAACAAGGTTAATAGGTGAACACAATCTTATATAGGCTCAATCCCATAACTACTTAGTAAAAATGAGTAAATGGAAATGTGCTTGAGAATCAAAGACTCTAAAGACATTGCAACATAGAGTTTGTAACAATAACAAAAACAATTAAATAGAGAAACCAAATTTGGGTTGCTTTGGACCACCTCTTACATTTCTCTAGTCCACAACTATTTGATATATGCACAATGTAAATTTTCACAGCAATTTCCCGGGGGGTTCACTGAGTGAACTTGTTACATAGAATGACGTTCATGAGATATTAAAGAATATCCCTAATTTCACTAAATATTGGAAAATTCCTCCTAAAATTGTATTGTTGAACCCCCTTGCAATACACCTTTCCAATTAAGAGAACCCCTAGTTTCATCATATATTGTAGGTATCCAATTTTATCAACCCTTTTTTAATACCCCCTTTATATCATATTATCAAGTTTTAACAAACTCGATACCTAAAACATCTTAGTATAAGAAAACAAGATGTTAACTAAATAAAATAATAATAATGATCCCATTAGATTGCAGGGGTGACTAATCAATTTGTAGCATTGGATAGTGGAAGACCAAGCAAATAGAAATGGGGAAGGAAAATTGACTAAAATCCAACTCAATAAGGAGATCAATGTAACGAAGAATGTGAAATACCAATACTCCAATACTTAAAGCAATGCTTAGAAAATATGAGAATGGAAGATGTTTCACACCATGACATGTCAATCTACCAATTTTATATCATGTAAATACAGGTATAGCCATAGAGGGATCATGTTTTCTATAAGATTAGTAAATTAAACTCCATATAAATGCAAATTTGAAACCCTTTCTTGGATGGACTTCCCTACATTTCATTGTATTTTATTTATTGAGACAAGATGCCAACAAACACTTGATTTTGGCTAAGATTAAACTACAACAAATAAATAGTATTGATTCATGGGGAAAATGTATTATTTTTTTTAAACATGTTTAAACACTTGAAACAAAGCTTTAAAAAAAACTAAGTCTTAATGAAATATTTATTATCTCTTGTGCTAACTTCCCTCTACCTTAATTAACCATCTTGTATAAAATTACTTTCTACATTTAACTTTACTCAAAATTTCATAAAACTACATTTGACATTTAAATATTAAATAATTTAAAAACAATATCATAAAACAAATATCAAAAATATATATTTGGCATGCGCTCTCTCTTTCTCTAAGCTAATATTAAAAAAAACAGTAATTGAGGCTCTAGTCGACACCTGTAATGTAATCCGTGCAAGGGGAGCATGGGTATTAGCATCCCAAGCCAAAATATTTTGTAGTTTCTTCTTGTTATCTAGGAATAGGTCAGCGACACGATTCCGTGCAAGGGGAGCATGGGTATTAGCATCCCAAGCCAAAAGATTTTGTAGTTCATCTAGGAATAGGTCGGCGACATGATTCGATGAGGAATCTGATAATGCATAGACTTGTGTGACATATAAGAGGAATTGGTAGGAAGATCGGTCTTTGTGGGAGGCCTACAAATATATATATATATATATATTTCCCATGATTTGCATTTTATTCTTCATCCCACCTAAATAAAATAATCCCCAATATTTATTTTATTGTGTCAAATTAAAAAAACTCCTTTACTCCTTAATATGAGGCAATATATTTTTTAGGTTTTTAGGAGTATCAAACCCCCAATATAAATGGACGTGATATGATATTTCCTCACTAGTGAACCCCCGTGCTTCAGTACTTGTATCCTTTAGCTTTGAATTTTGGCACTTGCAAAACTTGTGTCCTAAATAGAACATATTGAAGCACTGGTTGGCTAGATAATAGTCGAGTGTAATAGAGTTACCTGGTTGAACTGAGCTTAGAGCATCACCATTTGAAGCAATACTATTGTCACACTATATAACTTTGAAATTAGTTCAAATAAGACTCAAAAAGAAACAGATGAATTAGAGCCCAATCCCAATGTAGGAATTTTGTTGCTCATGGCAAAAAAACTAATTTTTTTTAACTGACTGGAAAAATATTACATATACTAAAGAATATGAGAGACCTGCAAAAAATGAAACATATGTATATAAATTTTCAAATAAACTTCACAACATATAAATTTCAAATAAACTTCACATTGAAATTTTTTATTAGATTTTTATTTTTTCCTATGATATTAAATGCTCATGCATTTAGAATGGAACAAAAATAACAATTTTATGCTAGATAGGAGAATATTTTTCACCACTTAAAGCATATCCCTAGTTGATAATTCGTAAAGCAAGCATAGCAGTACTATGGCAACATTCTGATAACTAATACCATAAATAAACTACTAAACTACTATTTGAATCAAATATTGTGAAGTAAACCTAGTTATTGATTGAATTGTGAATAGAGTCTCAAAAGGCACAACTCTTATTCCTAAACTTATCCAAAACTTTCAATTTTGATAACATAAAATCCTGGTGAACAAAATTATTCAAAAGTAAATTATACCTGAAATAAATGCAGAGTATAACCCACCCTACACATTCCTGTAGAAGTAACGGGTTGAAAGATTAGGCTAATGTAGAAGCAAATGTAACCGAAGAATAAATAACAAGTGACGCGACTGGTGAATGTCTGAGTTATAACCTTGACTACAAATGGATTCCTGAGTATGGGTCAACGAGACAAGAGTTAATCTTATTTTGCATCAACTTAATTTACTCAAAATTTTAACCTTGACTTCATTTCCCTCCATACAGTTTAAAGAGTGGAAAGCTAGTCAAAATTAACTGCAAGTTTGATAAGAAATTGCGCAAACAAAAAGACCCACAATGATTTCTTAGGTGTCTAATCCATTATTCATGTAAACGAGAGCACAATCAAGTAACTGAAATTCATAAGTAATTAGAGACAATATGGTTCAAGTTTTAACATGTTCAAATATGGAAGATTGTTCAAAGCTTGAGATTTGTGCAGTTCATAATATCATTGTATTGGTCCAAAATCATTTTTTGTGTTTAAGTGAATTCTCAACATGTTATTATGTTGAGGTCAAAAAATCAAAATGGCCACTGAGATCCTGAGTGATGCGGTCCTAAATTGTTAGCAGGTAAAATAATTTTAAACTATAAAATGGAATAAATATTAGCATAAAGCATATATTAAGGGAAAGGTCAAGGGATAACTACCTTAATCGGGCTACAATAGCTTCTAGAAGAAATGTCATCACAAAAATAATAATAACGTGTTAAGCCAATTTCTAATTTTAAAACTAAGTGCTTACATGCTAGATCATTCTCTAGTTATCTCAACATTTTTTGTGTTGTTTTTTACAAAGATATACACAAATATAGATAATGGACTAGCAATATTCAGCTTGTTGCAGACGATTTAATGCGGCAATAGTAGGCTTGATGTCCCTTAGATATCGAGTTGTTTGGAATCCGATTGGCATGAAACCTGCCGCAACTATATTAATGCTAGATCATTCTCTAGTTATCTTAACATTTTTTGTGTTGTTTTTTACAAAGATATACACAAATATAGATAATGGACTAGCAATATTCAGCTTGTTGCAGGCCATTTACTGTGGCAACATTAGGCTTGATGTCCCTTAGATCTCAAGTTGTTTGGAATCCAATTAGCATCAAACCTGCCGCAACTGTATTAAATGACTTACAATAGGCTAAATATTTCTGGCAGAGATCATGCATTCACCATCTGCTTGCAGAACTTTGTGGTTCTCTGTTTGACCTAATGCATCTTCTTCAAACATTGGAATCCAAGATTGGGTCTACATGTTTGTTGGTCTACATTTGGGAGGATGTCCCAACTGCTCCCACCATTGCAAAATTACAGTTTTCACTATGGATTTGACACCTAGTACTGTTACATAAGTAGAAGAAGAATTCACAATTCACATGCCTCCTCCAAACCTCTTCAAACACTGGTTGAGACATGTTGCAAAAGAATCAAACAAATGTCATCCACTGAGTGATCTCGACAGAGGTAGAGCCAGTAGCAGCAAAAGGGACAACATTTTTTTAAAATTGAAAACACCAAATTGTAAATATATTTGGTTCTAGCTCAAATCTAGTGCATTCTCTATTTCATGCATTGTCCTCACACATCATTATTCCTATTAGGTATCATAAGTACAAGTTCCAGGTAACACTATAGAATCGATGTTGTGGGTATTAGCGAAGTGGGCATATGGATTGGAATCCCTCCAAATGGCTGACATGCTTAGTTCATGGTAATGTCCTCCATTTTGTCGCAAACATCCTCTTCTTTCTCAATACACACTGCATGGACCACACATGGTAGTCATCTACCTTCTGTCACATTAAATACCTACAACTACCTTCTTCCTAATATTGTGGAGGACAGAATAAATATCAAATTTTCATAACTTGGGATTTGAGTTGGAGCTCACTATGTTATTCTATTTGATCTAGATAATAAAATTATATGGTGTTCATTACTCCCCTTACACGTTCTTTGCGTAATTCTGCCACACTTCAAAGGATTTTCCCAATAACTAATGAATAATGATAAATAGATAGCAACAAATGTCTTTATCAAAAATCACATTTTGCGTTGCCTCATTTATTAATATATCATACAACATCATAAGTAACACATAGAAATCCATGCAACTAAATAACATCAAAGACCAATAATGGGATTAGATACATAAATAATGTTAATATAAGATTTACATACTAAAATAATTGCAACTCAATAACATCAAAGACCAGCAATGGGATAAAATGACGAATTGCACTAATACCCATACCAATGTTCCATTTGGTAGTAGTGTTAGCAAGCCATCCAACTTGCTATTCAGGTAATGTATATAAAGTGACAGAATGCCTGAGTATTGTTTGGCTTTCAAAATATCATACTTTTATCATTTATTTTATGTATTTTGAGAGAATTGTGATTAAATATTATAAAATTGTCATATTTTCATTTATATCTCAAAATTGGATGAGTTTTGTAAAGTGTAGTCCAATATGTCAAGTTTTCAACAAAATAATTATTTAAGCCTCTCAAATATTTTCTCCAATATGTAGAGATTTGGAGGATATTTGAAGATAATTATTCAAGCATATTCAAAGTTGGAAAAATATGAAGATATGGATGGAATTTATTTTCAAAGATATTAAGGATTTGAAGGAATAAATATTTTGTAACTATGGAAATTAGGTTGACAAAAAAGTGGATCAACATTTACCCTCTTTTCAATAAGAGAGTAAAGAAGTGTGCTCTCTCTTCATCTGTGATTAAATATTAGAAAATTGTCATATTTTCATTTATATCTCAAAATTGGATGAGTTTTGTAAAGTGTAGTAATATGTGAAGTTTTTAACAAAAGAATTATTTAAGCGCCTCAAATATTTTATCCAACATGTTGAGATTTGGAGGAGATTTGAAGATAATTATTCAAGCATAATCAAAGAAAAATATGAAGATATGGATGAAATTTATTTTCAAAGATATTAAGGATTTGTGAGGATTTGAGAGATAAATATTTTGTAATTATGGAAATTAGGTTGAGAGAAAAGTGGATCTACATTTACCATCTTTTCAAAGAAACTCATGTATAAATAAGAGTGCTCTCTCTTCATCTAAGAGTAGTGGAGACCTCTATAGAAATAGAGAAATAGTTTATCTTTATGAGAGTTAGTCATGAATTTGATCCTTTTGTAATAGATTTGATGTTTTAGAATAAATATTTGATTTCTCCATATTGATTTTGATTTATTATGAGTTAGCAATGTTGATTTTATGTGACTTCACATGTTGAATGTTGATTGTTTTGGATTAGTTTATTTCATGCAATTTTATGCTTTCTTAGTTAAATTTATTTTACACAATTTCATGCTTTCCTAGATTAGATTTCTTTTCATGCCATTTCCTGCTTTTGTAAACTAAGTTCAATTTCAGTCACATGTGTTTTCTTATATTAAGTTGGTCACATTTTTTTTAAATTTTAGTTGCATATGTTTTCAATTTCAGTCGCATGTGTTTTCTTAGATTAGTCACATGTTTTCTTAGATTTCAGTTGCACGTGGTTTCTTAGATTATTTGCACATATTTTCAATTTCAATCGCACAAAATATTAGATTAAGTTAGTGTTACTCTGGCCCTGGATATATTTTGCATGTACCTCATAAGTTTACGCTCTCCTCGGATTCATAATTTAAATTGTTGGGTATGTTATTAATCGTTTAATATATTTCACCAACATTTTGGCATTGTTGCCTGGGAGGTGCTAAAAGGGGATCAGAGTTTAGGTAGGTAGAAAGGTTGCTTTTATATTACACAACAAGGGGGAGGGGAAACAATAAGCCGCAAGGGCGACTTCACTACAAAATTTCCATAGTTTAACAACCTGACACATCCACTTTGGTGGGTCACCCCAAATCCTTATTGTTCCCTTTGCATGTAAATATGTTTCTTATTCACAAGAGTGATTTTATTTTCATGTAAGAGTGTTTATTTTTCTACAAATTGTTTACTTTTCCTGCAAGATAGAGTATTTTTTTTGCAAATTTGTTTTAATGCAAGTGTTCCTTTATCTATTATTATTTTTCATTTACATTTTTAATATAAGTTTGGCTTGCTTTCATTATGCACTAGTTTTTATTTCTCCTAATTTCTAAGTTAGTTTTTGAAGTGTGTTATTTTCATTTATGCAAAGAGTGATTTTGGTTTTCCATTAGTTTTATTAGTATAGTTTTAGGTTTATATTTCAATTTGTTTTGATGTTTTTTATTTGATCTATATGGAAGTATAGGAATACCAACCAAATGACTTTAATGATACACGCAAGTGTGGAACAACTCACTCATATCCTAGAAAAAACTGGGATCTCCTCTTGTCAAAAAGAGGAGATATTGACAGTAGCTAAGAGCTTAACCCCTCCTCCTGAAGTGAAAGAAGAATCATGTATATCAAATGAGGAACAACTATTCGAACAAGAGATAGAGGAGGACAAAGAAAAGGTTTCGGGTGAGCTGAATCAAGACAAAAATCATGTATATGAAAGCCTTCTCGAAAGATGGTTTCGAGCGAGTTTTATTTTTGTTTTTATTTTGTTAAATTACATTTTCTACAACACTTAATTGTGTACATTCTTTTATATTCTAGATTTCAATCTACAAAATTGAATGTGAACAAATTTTTACTTTTGTTACGTAGATGGTTACATTGGAAGTTTCACTTTGTGTAAATAATTTTTAAATTCTCAATTAACATAGAGTAGACAGGTTAAAGGAATAAAGTATGTTTATATTTAGTTTTGAATAAGTATGCTCTCTTCCCACGCTTGGTGCGATCTGGAAGATCAGAAAGTAAGATGTCTATAAAAAATTTCATGAATGATTAATTTTTTTTTCGGATCTCCATTTGCTAAAAAAATTTGTCCTAAATTTTCTAATTTTATTTATAAAAAAAATTACACACATATATATAACAAAAATGCATAAATAACATATTCACAAAAAGAATTTCACGTTGAAACTATGTCATTCTTGCATTGTTGATCTACGTGAGGCCTTTGTTTTTTAGTTGATCTCTAATTTTTGCAGAAATAAGCTTATGTCTCACCCGGTCATCTTTGGTTTGAGTAGCACCAATGCCAGTGCTATCCTTTGTCCTTAAACTTGGAATAAAACCTGCATACAAACCAACAACAAACAATAAAATAAATTACACATGGCAAAAAGATTTGGTGAAAGAGCTTGCAATCTTGTGGGATGACTTGACAGATAGAATCAATTTAATCCCTACCCATGATAGATGAAATTGAATGCAAAAGTATAGACTCCATCCCTCTGATTTTTCTTCATTGATCAGTTTGGGGTCATCCAGAAGCATTGATAAGAAAGAAGAGATGATCTGACATGAGTGGACAATGATATTTGTCCTTAAAGCAAGCTCGTCTACCATCTAGCTCCCAACAATAACCACCTCTCGGTAACATAAGAGATAAATGATATCGTGGCTTAGTATGATTTATCTTCTCGTATCCGCTCCTAAGATTCACATAATCAATATGATTTCCCTTTAACTGCGATCAATTGGGTAATACACCTCGGTGGACTCAACAATCATTTGCTTTGGGACGAACAAGAGAGGAGTGAAACGTACATAATTTACATGCACTATCATTCAAACGCAATTCCTGTAATCGATCTTTATGTTCTGGTATCTTCGATATGGGATCCACTCCTAAGAATTTTTCATTCAATTAAACGATGATATTTTCTTGCCAAAGTTTGCGAGACTAAATCCCATCCGTAATTTGTTCGTGTATCAATTTGATTTGCAGCAATCTTCTTGACAATTCATCTCTTCTAGATTTAAGGATGATCTTCATTTATTGGTGAAATTGTTTCTAGTTTTCATGTAGATTATATAGAGATATCTACATATTAGAATGCATGCTGGAAGTATTCAACCATCTGGAAAATAGAATGACGTGTTGGCTTAGAATTGATGTTACGCTGGCTAATTTGAATTCCTATTAAGAGGAGAGTTTGATTGACAATGTGAGTGGTTGGCTCTATCATTGCTCATTCTATAGGAAACCAACCTTATCTCTATTGAGACCATATCTTTCTTCTTGCAAAATAAATGTGACACGGATTTCTTGCTTACTAGCTAAACCCACCTTGTGATGCTAGATCGTTAGGCTAGAATGACATGTGGCTAGTGAGGATAGAATGCCTGGATTTATAATTACATCGAGGGTATATGGTAACCGGAGGGAGAAAAAAACCCTCATCAATATATCTCAATTGATACATGTTTTTTTTTGGTGATTGTTGGCCACAACATTACCTGAGATAAATTTTAGGAATGCCAACTCCTTGTGCAACACCTTGGCTGCACCCCCTACAGAGTCCTATTCCTATAGGTGCTTGGATTTGTTTAAACACTAACATTATATTTTGGGGTTGACCCAGTGTCAGTTGTTGCAGGGGTGGAGGTTTCATCGAGAAGACCAGAATTAGATGGGATCAAAGCTCTGTTCCTAGTCAGTCAACTATGGGTTTATTTTCGATGAGCATACTATATAGTAAAGAGCATATTTTATCTGTAATGATTCTAATGGTGCAAGTTACATATCATAACTAGAAGAAAGGTCATGATTTTTGTTGATCCCATAACATAGTCCATTGCATCCTAACGCGTGGCAGATAAAAATTGAGCATTGGATAAGAGCCTTTGATACTGGACCTTATGGAGTAAATTCAGTTGCATGTATGATCTTTGTCATTCCAATCTTTTATGCTCCTCCTCCTACACCTGTTCAACCTAGTGGTGGTGGATCTACGATAAGTGACGTTGGTTCTACCATAGTTTAAGGTCTTGCGTTTGGAACTGGAAGTGTTATAGAGACCAATGTTTGGAGAACCTGTGACAAGGTGGCCTGGATACCAGCTGAAAATCTTGTCAACCTACGACCTGCAACAAAAATTACATGGGAACCAAGGTTTCCTTCCGTAAAATCTAGATTGCAAGAGAAACTCCAGTTATCAGAGGATTCTACTTTGAATATTACCAGTGTTCTAAAGTTGCTAATACTTATGCCTACTATTACCTTTCCTCTTATCTACGTTTTACTCCATGGTTGTTTGAATTCAACGAGAATCATCCTTGTTGTCTGTGGCGACTCCATACAACCCTTTGGTGACATGATTTTGAAGCACGAGGAATATGTGATAGAAAGATCGATGCCCTTGTGAGTTGGGTGAGAAAGAAATTAATTTGTCCTATGATATTTCATCTTGCATGTTATGTAGTGGAGAATGAATCTACTACTAGGCCCATAACTAGAAACTTTCGAACTACTAAAATGGGATCAACCGCAACCACTGCTACCTTTGCTGGCATACTGAACACGGGAATCAGAACATGTTATATAATATCATTGATCACATTAGGCTAAAATAATAAAGAAATAACTTAGAAGCAGTGGTTATGGGTTGGATCAGATATGATGGCTCGGTTACCTATAAAATTTTAAATGTGTCTATTCTATGTAAGGTAAAACTGGTCTTAACCTTTTCTTTGGTCGATGTTCACTGCTGAGATATAGCTCAGTACTTGTAAAAGTAACGGTGCAGTAGTCCATTCAATCCATCCCTACTTAGTTGGAATTATAGTCAAGAGGTATAATGCTTGCTAAGGAATAAGGATTTAGACCATTAATGGATCAATTTACCTCTTAAGAACCTCCGTAATTATTTTCATTTTAGCTTCCCAACTTTCTAGAAAAACTCGTTTCCTCTTTCACCAATAGTTTATTAATTATTTAATATTTTTCACTAATTGCAACGATCTGAAACTTATCAATATTCATCCAGGCACATGTTACTTTGAAATGGTGGATTAGAGTGCCCTGACAAAGCTGGAGTCGATGGTAGAAATGAATGGTTTTACTGCCATTTAGAAAATTTTAGAAAAACAAATAAAGTATTTTGTGGAAAGTCTTTAGATGACTAGCCCATATGCCAATTTCTGGATTCTTGAAATTGTAATGAATTTTACTGCTATGAATCTGACTATGATCATCATGTGAACATTTTAAGGTTTTCTTTATATGGACAATAATCTGGCTACATATTTGTGGCAGAATGTAAAAATGTCTCTTAGTATTTTTTCCAAACTTGGTAGTGATCAAATAATGTGAAAGTGTGTTCAATATTTAGAGGCAGTTCGTTGGGAAGAACATAAAGAGGAAGAGATTATAAGAACCCTTCTAAATCTAGGTTCATAAGTCATTTACATCCTCTCTAGAATCCAACCAGTTGACCCAAATGCTCTAAGAGATGTGTTTCTCTCTACAATACATGTTGCAATTTCAGTTGACAAAAAATGGTATGATTCTCCAGCTTCTCCAAATGAAATCAAAGCATCTACACAAGAGCAAGTAGAGTATATGGTTGTTGAAAATAATGTTTCACCTCTCCTTGTAGTAGATGACAATGTAAAGTATGAAGTGAAAAGGCATATATCAGAGTTAGTTGTCATTTTTGAAAATAAATTGGCTTCTTTGTTATCAGATACAGAAGATGTCCTACAGGACCATGAAAATATCATTTTAAAACTTTTGGTTGACTTCTTATGGTCATGTCACATTTTTCATATGATGGATCTTTTAATATAAAAAATTCAATAAAAAACATTTGTTTTCTGAAAAAAAAAATTGTAAAAAAATATAAATGAATAAAACTTGGCAAATGGTTTTTAACACTTCCTAAAAACATCATTGGAATCATGATTTTATGCTAGAATTTTTTTCTTTTAAGTCACTTAAACATGGATTCACAAAGACAATTGTCAACGATGCATCACGATGAATCAATAAATAATACATTTTATTGTTGAATTTGGTTTCCTAGCACTTCTTTTTGCACTATGCTTTTCAATGCTCTCACCATTTTGCTACAGAATTAGTGCTAACCTTTTACAAGTTCGAAGATGATCCAATTTCATACAGAAGTGATCTTCATAAATCACAATAAAACATGCATCATTGAAGGAGCTAAAATTTTCACCGCACATGTCATGCTATTTTCCACCACAAAGCCATCTTTCAAAAACCCAATTACGCCATGACATGATCGCTTACTCTTCTCCTTTCAAAGCTCATTAATCATCCATGTTGGAGTCTACTGTTTCATTTCCTTACACATCATGACTTCCCGCATGTCTACTTTTCTGAGTCACATACATTTTGCTTCATCTTCCGTTCATATTTTTCCTTATGAATAAACCCATTCATCTTCCTTTCCATGCATGAATTTCCTTATAATATTTGTCATAAAAAATTGTTTGACCACGAGATATTTCATTTATAGTGCTACCAATCATTTTCTACAACTCACGTTGACTTATGTGGGATTCCTTAAGTCCCACCTTTCAACAAGTCTTGCCCCATTGAACTCAACACACTATCTGGGATAGAGACTAGAGTTCTTTTTAGTACCTTGATGCTTGCATGCCTTATGGAAAGTTCTCTCGCTAACAATCAACGGAATACATCAATGTACCTTGATCATTATATCTTTCAAGTGGCTCGACATCAGCTCATTTATTTGCACTTCGCAAGATGTACTTAGGTACCTTGGTACTCATTAAAATCAATTGTAATTTCCCTAACATTGGTTAACGACATCCATCAATGTCTGGTAATCCAATGAATTATTTTCATGCTGGACGTCAACACATTTATTCGCATGACTAGAATTGTACCATCGAGTTTTGTAGCAAGTGAAGACTATATACTTTTCATGAGTCCATCAACATTTTTACAACAGCATACTTCCAGCCATATGAGAGTACTCTAGTTCCACTTTTTGATTTTGACTCATACAACCAAGGAGTTCAGATTCCTTCACTTCCCATTCTGTGATCCAGCAGCAGCATCAAATACATTCATCTTGCATAGTCCATCAGTATTTTTGGGTAAGTGAAGGTATGTTGTTTTCCAATATTTAATCATGTAATTCCTTGAATACTAAAAATAATGAATTTGGAAAATCCCCTTACCACATTACATATCCTTCCTCATATATAGAAAATAAATTTAGTTGAGGGGGTATTCATTGCCATATTTTACATTCCATTACCTTTCACCAACATGTTTCTCCCAACTTATTTTTGTTTCTATTTAATTCTAAATTCAAAATATGAGAAGGAGTCAATGGGTATGTATATTAATGTCTCACCATTTTGAAAGCATGCACATGTTCAAGTAATGTTTGTTAAAAAAAAAAGAATAAAAGAAAAAAAAAATTAAAAGGAGAAAAGCAAAGAAAAGAAGAGAAGATAAAATTCAAGTGTTGTTATACAAGAACCAATACTTGTAACATTGATGGTTGTTACACAAGAACCAACCATAAAAATTAACAGTCACTCAAGTATCTCAAGTCATGGCATGATTTTCTAAAACATAGTCATGCAAATCCAAGTTCAAGAAGCCAAAGGTTCAAAAGAAACTCAATGAAAAGTTGCATGAGGACATGCAACATGTTTAGTTAGGGGGAGTGTTTGGCTTCCAAAATATCACACTTTTATCATCTTTTCCTTATACCATTTTTTCACATTATTAATATTCCGTCACTCTATAAACCATTCATTAATACCATTTTCATAATTAAATATGAGTTTATCTCTAGTATTTTCCAAATCATTTATTTTATGCATTTTGAGAGAATTTGTGATTAAATATTAGAAAATTGACTTATTTTCATTATATCTCAAAATTGGATGAGTTTTGTAATGTGTAGGAATACGTGAAGTTTTCAACAAAAGAATTATTTAAGCCTCTCAAATATTTTCTCCAACATGTGGAAATTTGGAGGAGATTTGAAGATAATTATTCAAGAATATTCAAAGGAGGAAAAACATCAAGATCTGGATGAAAATTATTTTCAAAGATATTAAGGATTTGTGAGGATTTGAAGGGATAAATATTTTGTAATTATAAAAAATAGGTTGAGAGAAAAGTGGATCTACATTTACCCTCTTTTCAAAGCCGCACTCATGTATAAATAAGAGTGCTCTCTCTTCATTTGGGAGTAGTGGAGACCTCTCTAGAAATAGAGAAATAGATAAATAGTTTATCTTTTTGAGAGTTAGTCATGGATTTGATCCTTTTGTAATGGATTTTATGTTTTAGAATAAATTTTTGATTTCTCCATATTGATTTTGATTTATTATGAGTTAGTAGTGTTGATTTTATGTGACCTCACATGTCGAATGTTGATTGTTTTGGATTAGTTTATTTCATGCAATTTTATATTTTCTTAGCTAAATTTATTTTATGCAGTTTCATGCTTTCTTAGATTAGATTTCTTTTCATGACATTTCCTGCTTTCGTAAAATAAGTTCAATTTCAATCGCATGTGTTTTATTAGATTAAGTTGGTCACATGTTTTCTTATATTTCAGTCACATGGGTTTTCAATTTTAGTCGCATGTGTTTTCTTAGATTAGTCACATGTTTTTTTAGATTTTAGTCGCGCGTGTTTTCAATTTCAGTTGCATGAAATATTAGATTGAGTTAGTGTTACTCTGAACTTGCATATATTTTTCTTGTACCTCATAAGTTTACGCTCTCCTTGGGTTGACAATTTAAATCGTTGAATGTGTTATTAATTGTTTAATATTTTTCACCAAAAAATATAACAGTGACTCAAAAATTAATCAAATAATAATACACAATACTTGTATTGTTATTCTAATTATATAATTATTAAACACCTGTATTGTTATTCTAATTATATAATTATTATGTGCTATTATTCAAATTATAATAATTATTCTACTATATTAGCACTAGGGGAACTGAACAAATCTAACCTATTCGATACAGACAGATTCTCTGGAGAGTTGCCACCGGCCAAGCTGCCACTCGTAGGGTTTTGATTGTGCTCGTGACACCTTAGGCTGCGCCTGAGGGAGGGCTCTCCCCTCCCTCTACTCCAACATCCACCAAAGAATCATTCAGAAGGTTACTAAGGTCACCAAGATTCAAACCAGTGGCCCCTTCCATCCCGAAGTTCATAAAAAAACTTGATGCAGTCCCTGAAATAGACCTCCCGAGTGAACAACCCATCAAGATCACTCTAGCTCTGGTTGAGTGAGGATTGGTAGGCCAGTTCATGGGGCTATGACCCTCAACAAGAACCACAGATGATTGGATCCAAAGGAATTGGAGGCCTCAGCTCAAGAACAGTGTTACCTACTACCCAGTTGGACGAGGGTTCTTCATTTTTGAATTCATAGCCAAAGAAGACCGAGATCTTATCTCAGAAGCGGCCCATATTTCATGGGTACCCAAGGTCTGTATCTCAATAGATGGACTCCAGATTTCAATGCTGAAGTCGATGTTCCAAAGGAAGTTCCAGTGTGGGTAAGGCTCCCAAACCTCCCAGTTCACTGTTGGAACATACAAACCCTGGAAAAAGTTGGGAATGCTCTTGGTAGATACATTGATAAAGCCAAAAACAAGGGCCAATACTATTGTGCCAGAATCTGTGTAGAAGTCGATCTTAAAGTAGGGCTTCTTGAGGCAATGAAACTAAAAGTTGGAGATTGGTATCATTACCAAAAGTTGGATTATGAAAAGCTACCATTCAAGTTCCGTCATTGTCATGAGCACAGACATTTCCAGAGAAACTGCCCCAAAATACAGGCTCCTGAAGAGGAAGAAGGATGGAAAAAAGTTAAAAAAGGAAAAACAACTACCAAAAATCAAGAAAAAAAGGCTGCAGGGGACATGTAGAACCGTCTGTCAAGCTCAACAAAAACTAAACAGGAAGCCACAAATCTTGCACCAATTGTCATTCAAAATGATGAGGAACTTCAGAAGATCAGCGAACCAGCTGGAAAAGACCCAACTTCTGTAAGCATTGAAGGAAATCAAACGGGAAATCAGCCCAGCAATAAAGAGGTTACAGATCTATTGAATCCTAGAGAAATACCCCAACCAGATCTAGGAGTTTCGATGGCTACTGAGGTCCCCAGAACCTCCAAAGAAGCAAATGAAGACCCATTGCTTCTAGAAACGGATCCAGGTGAAGAAACAGATGAGGGTTCCTCATCAAGAAGTTTGCATGCTATTCCCATCAAAAACCCAAGAGGAAGGAAATATAAAAAGAAGAAAAGAGAGGAAGCAACTTACCTAGTCATCCTTGAAGGATCGCAAAAGACCCTAAAAGGCATTATGCACACCAGATCCAAAAAAGGAACAGTCCCAGCCTCAAAAGGGGCCAACCCCACCTCCCATAGTAATTAATGTGGTACATTTCCTGGAACTGTAAAGGCCTAGGATCTACTCTAAAAGAAGAAGCAATGAAAGACTTGGTTCGAATTCATAAACTTGAGATTTTTCTAGTCCAGGAAACAAAAATGGAGGAAACAACTATCTTCCAAGCTGGGAATAAGTTCTAGAAAAAAGGTCCTGGGATAGGCAACAACTCCAGAGGCGCTTCTGGAGGCATTGCCACTTTTTGGGACTCCACTTTGTATGACCTTGAAGCTGAGGAACTTGCGCTGCATTGGGTTTTCACAAAGCTCATCCACAAACATTCTGGACGAATTGTAAGTCTGTTCAACCTCTATGTCCTCGTCTTACACTCGGAAGAAAAATATTGCTGGAGTATGTTAGAGTCCTTTCTTAACTTGCATCACTTATAAAATATCATAGTAGCAGGAGACTTGAATGTCACCCTTGCTACCAACGAGAAAAAAGGAGGAACGCTGGTCAGAGATCCATCGAGGGAATGGGTTGAAGATATCATCCTCGGATGGGATCTTATTGATATAAATCCTATCAAAGGAAAGTTTACTTGGACAAATAAGAGAATTGGACCTAGTCATGTTGCAGCCCGGCTTGATAGGTTCCTTGTTCACTCCTCCTTTCTCTCCATGGGCCTCTTAGCCTCTTCCAAAATCCTCCCTCACTGCACTTCCGACCATAAGCCCATCCTCCTTGAGTTAGCTCTAGATCAAGACCTTGGCCCGATTCCCTTTCGTTTTAGCCCGCTATGGATCCAACATGAGGACTTTTTTTAAGTAGTTTCCGACTCCTGGAGAACCCAAATAAAAGGATCGACGTCCTTCATCTGGGAAGAAAAAATAAAGAAGCTTAAACATGACCTGAAAGACTGGGCAAGGCTCATTACCTCTCCCATATCAAGAAGGAAATTAGCTCAAGCCGAGCTGGAAATGTACCAAATCCACATGGATACCACTCCCATTTTAGAATGCCTCCTAAGAAAGGAAGAGATCCAGCAGAAAGCATTCTTCTCGACCTGTAGGCTGGAAGAAGAATATTGGAGGCAAAAATCCTGAAATCTCTGGCTCCTAAGTGGGGACAAAAAACACAAAGTACTTCCATAAGTAGGCCAAGGCTCAAAAGAACTACAAAGCGGTCTCTGAATTAAATTTTCAAGGAGATCTGATCAAAGATTTTGAGGGCATAAAGAAGGCAGCCATGGCTACTTTCAAAGAGATATTCACAGCTTCCATAGAGGAACCGCTTGACACCTTCTCCCACTTGTTTGATCTCATTCCTCATCTTATCAACCCTGAGGAAAATAAATTCCTTACCGCTCCAGTCACTATGAATGATCTGAAAGATGTCCTAGCGATTATAAAAACCAGACAGCGCCCCTGGTCCTGACGGTTTCACAACAAGATTCTTCACTTGCTGCTGGTCAATAATCAAGTTTGATCTCTTAAAAATGATCCGGTATTCTCAAAAGGTCAACAAACTGGGAGGTAGCACCAATTCTTCCTTCCTTGCTCTGATCCTGAAAGAAAAAGGTGCCACCACCTTCAATCGATTCAGGCCGATCTCATTGTGCAACACAGGGTACAATATTATAACCAAGATTATAGCCACCAGACTAAAAAGAATTCTGCCTAGGATTATCCCGGAAAATCAAGGAGGATTCATCAAAGGAAGGAAAATTCTCGACAACATCATTCTCATCCAAGAAGCAATTCATTCAAGCTATCAACGCAATGAGAAAGGTATGGTCATTAAACTTGATTTAGCTAATGCTTTTTACCGTGTTAGGCATGATTTTTTGTTTGCAGTTATGGAAAAATTTGGCTTCTCACTAGCCTTTATAAGCTGGATCAAAGGATGTGTGGGTGATCTGTGGATAGCCCCTCTAGTTAATGGAAGGCCTACAAATTTCTTCAAATCCTCAAGAGGTTTAAGGAAGGGATGCCCGCTGTCCCCTCTCCTCTATGTCATTCAAGCGTCAATGCTCACCTTTCAACTCAATCTTAGTCA
Organism: Pseudotsuga menziesii; assembly: GCA_001517045.1. Taxonomy (NCBI): domain Eukaryota; kingdom Viridiplantae; phylum Streptophyta; class Pinopsida; order Pinales; family Pinaceae; genus Pseudotsuga; species Pseudotsuga menziesii. The sequence continues at coordinate 150,757 of LPNX010220288.1, forward strand.
GGACATCCATATGCTGCCAGGTATAAGAATAGCGAACAATGTTCGGGACATAAACCATGCTCAATTTGCAGATGACACTCTTTTTCTAGGCGGATCAAACATCCACTCAGCTGAACAATTTAAACAAGAGCTGGAATTATACAAAGAGGTATCTGGAAGTAAAATAAATTTCCAAAAAAGAAAAATATTCAGCTGGAAGTGCTCAGCAAGAGAGCTAAGGGAAATAGCTAGAATGCTTGGAATGGAAGGCACGATGGACTGGGATAACTTCATTTACCTAGGCATCCCCATTTGCAAAACCAAAATCAAACCACAAAATGGGAACCTATTTTAGACAAAATTAAAGTCAAAATCCAAAGATGGAGCGCCAACTGGCTCAATCTAGCACGGAAGACTATTCTTATAAAAGTTGTACTAAACAGCATGCCAATTTACCAATCTTCAATTTTGCTCACACCAGGATCAGTAATCTGCAAGATAGAAGGACTACTCATAAAATTCATTTGGGAAGGGGGCAAAGGGAATGAAAAGAAACTCCACCTTGTCAGTTGGGATAAGATCCAAAAACCTCGTGATGAAGGAGGGCTTCAAGTGCAGAGTTTAACCCTCCAAAATCTGGCTCTAGGAGCTAAGTTGCTCTGGCAAATTATCACAGGGAAAGAAAGCTGGAGTAAGGAAGTTCTTCACAAAAAATATTTCCCTGTAACAAGGAATAGGTGCCTGGACACGCAACCCCCACTCAGAAATAGCTCTCCTATTTATAACTTATGTATTAAAGCGTTGGATCCATTCAAAAGGAATCTATACTGGATACCTGGGAATGGGAAAACAATCAAAGTTTGGGAAGACTCCATCCTGGGAGAAACTCCACTAGGATTATGCATGGAAGTGGACAACATCAAAAATTGGCTTTTGGATAAAGGAGCCACCTCACTGTGGGATCTGTTAGCATGGGAAGACAACAACTGGATCAGCTGGGATCTAGGAGACCTCCCCCCTGATCTAAACACAGAAGCTGAAATTATAACTAACCTCCTCCAAGGAAAATATCTTATTAAAGAAGATATCAGAGATAGAAGAGGGTGGGGAAACATTTCAGGCAATTATTCAACCTCAGAAGGTTACAAGAACATCCAAGCAATCCCTTATGTTGCTCCCAATCCAGTGGCCTGGAAGTTTCTTTGGTCAAAACCCTTCATCCCGAAAATTGACATTTTTTGTTGGACGCTGGCCCACAAAAGCATTCTTTCAGGAGAAAACCTAAAGAAAAGAGGTATGGAAGGCCCAACTCGATGCCCTCTCTACAAAAACGAGGAAGAAACCTCAGATCACATCATCCTTGGCTGTCAATTCTCCAAAGAGGTGTGGATAGAAACCTGAGACTAAATCCTGGCATCAATATTCCAGACACTATCCAGGGTCTTCTCTCAAATTGGATGAATCTCTCACCATTTCAGCTGGCCAAGAAAACTCTGCTCTAAACTGCTTGGAAATGGCTCCCAAAAGCCATCTGCTGGAAAATCTGGATTGAGAGAAACAATCGAATCTTCAGGGATCATGAAAATCAACCCTCTAAAATTGCAATCCAAGCAAGAGCAATTCTAGGGGAAGTACTGGATCACAACCTATCCCTGAAAGACACTATTCAACTCCTGCCTAAAGAGTCACAATGGCTAAGCATGATAGTTTCCAATCTTCAGAATCGAACCTTGCCAAATCAACCTCAGACTGCTCATTGGGAAATTAGGCTTGATGAACCTGATTTCACCAGCTGGAAGTCTTCTCTGAACGAACCTTGCCTCTTCTTCAACGAAGCTTCAAAGGGTAACCCAGGCTTAGCTAGTGGAGGTGGAGTGATCATCTTGGCTAATGGAAATATGCTCAGTAACTACTCTTGGGGTCTAGGTATTGACTCAAATAATATCGCTGAATTTTGTGGACTCCTGCAAGGTTTAAAGATAACACTTTCCAAAAGAATTACCAAGCTGACGGTATTTGGTGATTCAAGACTGCTGATTCATGCTCTAGTACGAAAGAAGCGTCCCTTCCATCTCAAGCTGGCACAAATTTACCAGAAAATTCGATTTTTAAGTAAAAAGGTTCAAACCATTAGATTTTACCACGTGCTTCGGGGCCTGAACTCGCTGGCAGACAAAGAAGCCAACCATGGGACTCTCTTGGGCAGAGGTGTCTTAGTCAAAGATGGAGTTGAATTTCGATGTGACGTCCCCTAGCTGTTGCAGATTCAAGATCAAATGCCAGCGTTTTCATTTTCTCTGCAGAGCACCTATGAACCACGTTTTTCTCCCTCTCCTTTCATTGCCAGAAAATATATGCAAAATCGCAGCCGTTCGGGGTTGTCTCGTGACTATGCTCCCCTCCCTGCTTGTTACTTAATGAAATCATTTCTCATACATCTCTACAGCAGCGAAGTTGAAGTCTCTGTGGAGAGAATACCCATTGAAGAACCTGTTTTTAGTTATCGCTACGCGGCCAAGGAGAATCCTTCCTTATCTCGGTCTAATCAAGCACTGCTCTCTCTTCTCTATCGAATCAGGAAAGGATATTTCTGATCACAATGGCTTCACATGGATCCTCCTCAGAATCCGGCCCTTCAGTGGAAGAAAGGATCGAATCATTGGAGAACACAATGCGGAGGCTCGGAGCACGTATGGATAAGCAAGATAAGCTCCTGCAAGCGACCAACCAGGCAGGAGAGAAAACCTGGGACATCCTCAACGAAGATATTAGGAAGCTTCATGTAGATCACTCGACCTCAACTGAGAACCTAGAAGATTTCAAAGAAGAAACTCATGCCAGTTTCAAGGATGTTGCAAACGTCCAAGGAGATTTTGGGAAACGCATAAGTGCTCTGGAAACTGCTGTCTCTAATCTGATGGCCAATCTTGGCAAATGAAAAGCACAATGCTGGAAGTCTGAAGTTCCTTTTTCAAGATGCGTCCTTATCTTAAGTTAGACCTTCGTTTCTTTGCCTCTATATGTTACTGTTATCTATCTGTTGGATGCATTGGATGCCTAGATCCATTTTGAAATAAAATCCAACTAAGCTATAAAGCTCTATATCTCTGTCAAAGCCTGCGGTAGCTGTTTTACCGGAATCAATATATTCTACCCCTATGTTTTAGTCAAAAAAAAAAACATACCTATTAGCACTTGCAAAACCAAAGAAAATTAACAAACACAATGCAACGTTTCTTACAAATTATCTAACTTTTCATCAATGGAAAGGGACATCGCCATCCCATGGCACTTGTTGACATGTTGTGAGGTTGCATGACATTGTTGCAATTTAAGCGATTATCTTAAAAATTTTGGACCTTTTATTGTGATACCTTAAGGATAATATGTCACATGTGAAATAATTTAAGCATTAAAATAACTAGTCAAAATAAATTAGTAAGAAACGTAATAATAAAATCAAACATTGAAATAACTAATCATGAAAATAAATTAGTAATAAATGTAATGATAAAATTCTTGGAAATATTTAGTACAAATGAATGTTTTAATTACGCCGATAGGTGTATATATGTTAGAATTTTGGGGTGTACTACCATCTATGCCTTTTCATCTACCGACGAGAATGAGACAAGTGCACTGTCTAGATTGATTCTATAGTAGTCGTCCAAGATTAAACGAGAATGAGACAAGTGTACTGTCCAGATTGATTATATGAGTGTCGTCCAAAATTAATAATTAATAATTTCAAAAAAATAAAAAATAATTACGCCGATAGGTGTATATATGTTAGAATTTTGGGGTGGACTACCATCTATGCTTTTTCATCTACCGACGAGAATGAGACAAGTGTACTGTCCATATTTATTCTATAGTAGTCGTAGAAGATTAAACGAAAATGAGACAAGTGTACTATCCAAATTGATTATATGAGTGTCGTCCAAAATTAATAATTAATAATTTCAAAAAAATAAAAAATAATTTAATTAACATGTGATAAGTAGAGTTAGTGATAGTTGTAAAAATTAAAATTAATCTTAAACTATTTGATTATTAGATACAACTACTAGCTTAACTACATTGGTTATTAGATACAACTATTAGCTTAACATAAATGTGTCTAGAACTATTACCTTAACTTCAACTCTAATCAAAGCTATATTGGATAAATATTAGCTTAACTATTATATGCAACTTTTATGTTAACTCCATTGATTCTACAACTATTAGCTTAACTACAACTCTAATTACTTACAGCTTAGTCCAAGTGCATTTGGACTCTAGGAGTCTAGATATTGTGCAGGCATGTAAGAGTCGAACTCCAAATAAAATAGTTTGAACTTTTAATAAATTCCTCTGAACTCGTGTGATAACTACACTTAGTGGCATGGTATTGTGCAACTCACGCGACACTCAAACTCCTCCTACCAATTGTGACTCCACTTAATGTGCATAAGGCTTAGTCGAACTCCATTTGGAAGCTAGAAGTCATGATAACTCATAGCTCTTTTATTAACTACAATAGATTTATATTAGCTTAACTATTAGATACAACTATTAGCTTACCTCCAATGATTCTACAACTATTAGCTTAAATTCAACTCTAATTACTTACGACTTAGTCCAACTGCGTTTGGCATCTAGGAGTCTAGCTAATGTGCAGTCATGTAAGAGTCAAACTCCTAATAAGATAGTTCGAACTCCTAATAAATTCCTCTGAACTCATGTGATAACTACACTTAATAGCATGGTATTGTGCAACTCATGTGACACTCGAACTCCACCTACCAACTGAGAGTTTAGTTAATGTGCATAAGGCTTAGTCACAATAACTCAGAGCTCTTTTATTAACCACAATATATTTATATTAACTTTTAAATTAACTATTAATCGTTCAAGCTCCTTATAAACAATTATAAACTAGTACCTCGAAGTCGAGTTAATTAGTCAAACTGCATTTTACAGTTGGGAGTTGAAGTAAAGTGCAGTTCGTGTGATAGTATAATTCCTAATAGAATCCTCTAAACTCCTAATAAAATCCTCTGAACTCCTAATAAATTCCTCTTAACTCATGTGATAATTGCACTTAGTGGCATGGTAATGTGCAACTGATGTGACACTCGAACTCCACCTACCAATTGGGAGTCCAGTTAATGTGCACAAGGATTAGCCCAACTCCAATGGAAGATAGAAGTCAAGATAACTCGAAGCTCTTTTATTAATTACAACAGATTTATATTAACTGATAAATTAACTATTAAATACAACTATTAGCTTAACTCCAACATTATGATACAACTATGCGCTTAACAACCACAACTTAAGTGGTTTTTATGTTAGATTAACTATTAGATACAAGTAATTGACACATTCTTTTGGAAAAAAAATTATAACTATTAGGTTAAGTCCAATGATGATACAACTTTAACTTAACTTCAACTCCAATCACAAATTTTAATTGAACTGTAATAGTTGATATATTAACTTTTAAATTAACTATTAGATACAATTATTAGTTAGAATCCAATGATTTTACAACTATTAGCTTAACTTTAACTCTATTCGCAATTATATTGGATAACTATTAGATTAACTATTAGGTTAACTCCAATCATGATACAACTATTAAATTAACTTCACTGGTGATATATTCCTCTCGGCGTATTCCAAACATATTAATCTTATTAATATGGTTGTTGCTAGTAATATAAGCACCTTGGATAATTCTTCATCCTGATGTTTGATAATTCTTCATCGTAACATTGAAACATTAGATATGATAACCCATAGTAACCATGAAAGATTAACATGTATTTTGAATGGCAATAAATATTAGTCACAAGAGGAAAATTAGTAATTTAGACTAATTTCAATTTATTAAATAATTGAAAAGGGTATAAAAAAATTTATTGGTTGGTCTTAAGAGCTCAATAAGTGAATTGCAACCACGTTGAGGGTTTTTCTTAAGTCTAGCAAAAATATGAATCTGCAGCTTCCCAAAGTGAAGTGAGTTTCACATTTCTTGAGTCTTGATGTATGTCATATATTTTGACCTATTTTGTGTGTATTTCTATTGGTGTTTGCATCTTTGTACATGTGTTACATGCATGAATACTTGCATGGAGTTCCATTTATGGTCGATATGTTTGTAGTGGATGTGATAGGATTCATTACATATAATTTGTGTATGGGGTTGCTATGGAACTGTATAGAAGTACACATGACATTTGTGGTAGACATTATTTAATTATGTTTCCTCAAGTATGTAACTTTTGCTTCCATATATAAAATAGGATTTTGGGACAAATCAAGTTGAGTTTTGTTACTAGTTTATTCTCATGACAATATTTTTTTACATTGGTGTGTTCTAAAGGAATTGAGTTGCTAGGTACTAATGACCATTGGATTTAGCATTTTTAGGCATGACTCTGAATTGTGATCTAAAGTGGTCCATAAGTAGTTAGTCATATTGATGGTTCTGAGCTAGTTGTAGATCATGGTGCCCAACCTTTTTGGAGTAGAGGGAATTAATTATGTATTTCTTTCAATAATAAGTTTTTACTTGATCAAATGAATTGGATCGCGTTCACCGAAGCACAATATTTTTAGGACCATTTTGAAACAAGTAGTTAACCATATTTCTTTATTCTCCCACTTAAGTAGTATATTTAAATAATAATTCCGGAGAAGGTACTTCCAACCTAAGACCTTTCATACTATTCGATAGGAATACCACGACTCCCTGATCCCACCAATTGAAACTCGAGATTGGAGGATATTGTAATGGATAATTACTGTAGGTCTCATGATGCCAATCACTCATCAAAAATTGTCCATAGTGGATTAACATGGCTAATATATTTTTAAGTGACTGCACTAAACTTGACAATGTCACTTGAGAAACTAAACATGTATGATGGAACAATAGAAGGAAATGAGAAGTTGGGAGATGCAACCATAGTTTTGTGGGAGAGTATCACTATTACTCAACAAACAATATGTGTGGTTCATTAATTCATGTTGATTACTAATGGAAGCGAGCATTCATGATACTGATCCAACGAATAAATAAGGACATGGAACTTTGTTTTCTTGTTGGGTTTTGGGAGCACCATTTCAGGTGGTGCAGAGAATTGACTGATAAGGGGATTGACAGGGGAAAATTCCTAGCTGCAAAGTTTCCATATACATATACAAATACAATACGATATATATATATATATATATATATATATATATATATATATATAT
>LPNX010220288.1:166269-221345 GCA_001517045.1 Pseudotsuga menziesii
TCTTCATTTCATTTTTCAGATGATTATCCGTAGTCTTAACAATGCGTAGCTGCTCTATGACTTTTTCTAACTCCTCATCATCAATCAATGCTTCCCATGTCTAATAAACTTTTTCGACTTCCTTGGCTCATAGTTCATCTACTTCTTTTATTTTATTGAAAAATTCTGTTGTTGTCATCCTTCTTTCTTATAGCACCTCTGGGGGTGTACTGGGTTTCACCTATGCTTCTAATTCTGTGAACTTTTTGTCAAGGTCCTCTTCTATTTTTCCAAGTCAAATGACCTTGGCCTCTGCAAACATTTCCTCTGTTATTCCTTCAGCTGCAAAATTACTACAAGTAAGTGTTACAGCATTGGAGAGCCTCTACCTTCCCTCATCCCAGGTCTTCTCTTTTTATTCAATTTATTTGACTGTTTTCTTCATCTTACTAACAATCTTATTCGATGTGTGCACTTTCTTGTTCAATGTAACTTCTCTAACCTTCATTTCCACAACGACGGAATTTTTCATCGCATAAACTTTAGATAGCGGCATTTGCGAAAACTCAATGGTGACATGGCCCAATTTCTTAGACATTGTATTCAATCTTTTCATTCCCAAGTCAAGTGCTTCTCCCACCACTTGAGTTTTTATTGGTGGAATATGTATTGAAACCTCATCCAGTCACTCTTTTGATGTTCCAGCTAAGTCATGCAACTTTAGAACTTGTGGTTTGTAGTCGGTCGTGACCCATAAATATTTAACCATCATACTGCGCGTCTGGCGTAAGTCAATAATACTTCTTGTGAGCTCTATTTATCTCTCATCTACATTCTAAAGGCTCTGCATAGTGACCTCTATCATTACTTCTATTGTAAGGGTAACATCGTCGTTGTCAAGGCCAACAGTTCATGTTGTTTTGTCGGCCTTCTTTTTCTTATTCCTTGTGTTAGGCTGCCCATTCTGCTTCCTCTTATCGCCCACCATTGGATCTTTTTGGGTTGCGCTTGAATCATTCTGGGGAGGGTTGGGAGAATTCTACGGATCTTGTGCTATTGTTGATGGGTCCCCTCCTTGTTTTCTATCCTTCTTCACTTGTGGATCATTTTATCATAGACCTGTTCTTCGATAGATAATAGGTAATATACGATAAGAACGCACCATTCTTATAGCCAATATTGGGTAATGGCCTCAATTTCTTCTTCATGCATTAAGAATTGAGTCACCAACCATTGACGTTGTGGATCTTATCGTGACTACAACAAGATGTGATGGGGCCCAATTATCAATTTGATAATATTTTGAAACTGTTGTAGGGTTTCATCCATGATTCTTGCTTGCTTCTTCACCTAATAGAGTAGGGCCTCTCCATGCATAAAAAAATGAACAGTGTTGTCCCTTTGTCGCTCCTTTTTATCTTTCTCAAACTATAGATTCTGGCATCGAGCTTCTTGACATTGCAGTGGTATATTTACCCCTTTGGTAATTCTCTGGTTCAGACCATGCAACAAATAAAATCAAGATAAGAAACCATGAATAATGGAATGCAATACATTTTTCCTTCGACTCTTTCGCATCTGCTAGTAACTAATTCATAAAATAGTGTGACCAGTTCATTTGAAATCCCTCTGCATGTCATGTCCCCACCCTTCTATAGAGAGAAGACGCGACTATGTTTCTATCAGTCTGGGAAAACTAGCCTCGTTAACATGATATAAAATGCATGAAACTTAAAAACATACACAGATGTATAAAACACACAATCTACAATGAAAGCATACACATCCAAGCATTCACATACATGTTGTTCATACTCATAAAACAAGTAGTGTTTATCATGTTCAAGAATTTAGCATGTTCATGATAATTTATGAATAAAACACAATTGTAGAGTTAAATACAAGAATACTTATCTGGAAAAGAAGATTCCCCACAACTAGCTATGTTGTTTCAATGTTCCACTCAACCATAGGCTAGTGTGCTCCTTACTCTCTCAGCATCACTGCCACCCCCCAGCTGGGAATGATTTCCACAGGGAACTAGGGGACACATACTTACACACAATATTATGAAGAAAACTTCCTATGGCTTGGGGTGTACCACAACAGACAGAGAAATCGCAGAAATCAATACCTTCCCAATATGCAAGAGAAATAAAAATCTAACACTAAAATATCTTGAAACATACCTTATTCCGAATGCTTGATGTAGATCCTCGTTGAGATTTTTCCAATTTCGCTTGTGTTAGCAATTTGCTCTCTCAACAACAACAAACAAGACAAGCATGCTATATAATGGTGTTATACCTACTCTAGAATCTATAATCAATAATGTATAAGAAATTAAAAAAATCCATGGATTCAATATTCATTTAAATGCACATCATTGGACATGAAAATATATTTCTGTTAATATAAATCAGATATTACATGAGTGACAACCTCTATCAGCACATCTGCGAACCGGAGAAACTGAGTCCTCCACCACATCAATCCTCCATCTCTCGATAGCAAGCTCACAAACAAAGGCAAGCTTGGGAAGAACACAAAGTGCTCCAAGGTACAAAGGGATGCAAACTCAAGTATAAGCAAGCTATGGCAACAATGGACTATAGTTTTCTTGCTCTTTAATTCCTCCCTCTTCAATGTATCCAAAGGGTTCCTTATATAGTGCTTTAATGGGGTAATGGAAGGTCAAATCCGAGTGATATCGAGGCATATGGAAGACCAAGAGACAAGTGACTCAGATCCCCATCAAGGAAAACTCCAAAAATATTTGGTTTTTTCCACACATCTCAATGTACATGGGTTTAAGGGTAATATCCGCGTGTATACACAGAAAAGGGATTAAAAGTCGCGTACAACAAATAACAGGTGTTTTTAGGGATGATCTTGTAAACATCAAAGGTACAAAAATAGTCCATGGGGTCCAAAGAGTATGTAGAGGGATAGGGAAGGCCATATATATGTGATCTACCATGTGTGGTAAAATCAGGTATAACAGATGCCCCCTAATGTGTGAGGTCAGAGGGGTTATACGATGGCCAAAATACATTATAAGTCCATCCTAGAAGTGGAGTGATGAAGAACCAGGTGGAAGAACTAGCCATCAATCAGTATAGTACAATAATCAAACTTTGCACATGACTACAAATACATATAGCAGTCCCGTATACATAAAAGTACAATGGCCATGAATAGGCATGATATACAAACTATGACATGTGTGGTCATTGCCACGTACAATATACAACAGATCAGAATATTCATGATGAAGATATACAAAGGACCAAGATCTCCACGAAAGCTGAAGATATACCATGGATCAAGATCTCCATAATGGCTGAATATATCTGGCATACACTGGAATCAAGTCACGAGAGCTGAAATCTCATGAACACTGGCATGATCAAGGAGGTAGCATATGCCACCAATTTGGAAAGTCTTCTACACAAACCACTAAGAGTACATGCCCTACTATGTGAATAAAGGTGTCGAGGTCGAACAGAGCAGTCCATTGTCTGATTACCGGTCATTGATGTATACCGTTAACAGACGCGATATCACCCACCGATAATGAAAATGGGAATCAAGGTTCTAGAGTGCAATCTCACAAATGCGAATAAATGTGTTGAGTTTGAACACTTGGAAGAATCCATCGATCAGGGGACATTGATGTATTCCCAAAATTGTCGATCGAGATAGAAACTAACACTGATGACTGTAAGTCTCAAGGCACTCAAATGACTTTAGACTCCTATCCTAGAATAAATGATCTGAATTCGATGGGATGGAATCTGCTGGAAGGAGGGCATTAAGGCATCCCCCATCAACCAACATGAGGTACTCAACAATGTTTTATAATGTGGAAGGACTCGAACGAGATGTGCACAAACTAGTAATAGTACCGGGAATGGCCGACATGCAAATTCAAGACAACTAAAGAATGGCCGACTCAGGCTTCAACTTCCTTCGAACAAGAGCATAAAGGAGAATGGTGACTAAATGTACACAACATAGACTCAATATACAAAATTGGGAAATCTCTGCGATGCATGAGGCATCGACAGAGGCTCCATAGGGACTGGAAGCTTAACCAGTCGGTGGAGTTAAACTCATAGATACAAGTACAGCTCCTAAAGTCAAAATACTAACCCAATCAATAGATGTGATATGCAGTGCTTTGTTCGAAGGCCACATGACTCGACTGCTACCAAAGATAACATCTTTCTCTATCCAACTTTTTGGTTTTTTTATTTTTTTGGACTTTTTCAGATATTTTGAAAAGCTTGAAAAAGAATAAAAGTGCTTTATAGTTACAAATCTAGGAGGAGACGAGTGTCAAGGGGAAAACAAACTAGTTCCAAGTAGTGGAACATACCTATGCTCAATGCAAGGGAACATGTGCAGGATAACAACACTCGGGGGAAAGTCCCCTCTCGGTAAAAAATGGGGAATCAAGCTGCAAAAGATATATGAAAAGGATTTGCTTGGCTAGACATGAGACAAGATCGGGCTATATGGCTGATAATCAAAGTCAGGGAAGTCGACATAAGTCTCAATAAGGCAAGAAAAACTCATGATAATGCAATTACAACTTGACATATACAAGGGAGTCTTGAGGAAAGGGCCAGCATAAAGGTCAAAAGGAGTATGAATCTCTTTCTCAAAGTCATGCGGTACTATATCAAGGACTCCCACACCCTAAAGGAAAAATGTCAGCATGGGAATCAAATGCAATACATGATCTAACTAGGGTACCCATGTATGGTAAAGCTCTACCATTCACAACATGTCACTTCTAAAAGCAACAAGAAGGTTCTGTGATAAGATGGAATGGGTTCATACCTAAGGTTAAAATGAAACGGTCATAAGGTCATGTAAAATGCAAATGAACGTGAAACCTAACCTATATGCCAATTTAGACATCATACCTGCAGTAGACACGAATAGATCAAAGCCACTGTCAAGCCACACTCAAAATGGACTCCTACATCATCAAATAGTTCAAATGGTCTAAAATGGTCAAAAACTATAGAAAGTGGGTAAAAACTCCAAATTTTTTCTATAAATAGTAAAAAATTTAAAAATTTTCATATTATTTGAAAGTTTTACCCAACATAGTATCTTTGAACTTAGAACTTCCGAAGAGAATTTCGAGAGCATCATCTGGCGGAATCTCTCCCCGTTTGATCCATGTAGATTCTCATGCCCTCCTCTTCGTATTTCATGCAAATTTTTTGAATTTTCATGGTCCAATTAATTTTTTAAGCCATCCATAATTGTGCATTTTGGACCACATAGAAATCGAGGTTTTTTTCACTTAGGATCTCCATACACGGAAAATCACCCATATCCACATACATATGCGGCTGTTTTGAGAACAGTCCCGTATAGGGCCGCAAACAAGGTTTTCAAAGGCAATAAATAGTCAAAATTTCAGTTTTTTTTTTGGGATGGTGTTAGAGTGGAGGGAAAGAGTGCATGGTGATGTGGAGGAGGCCACGCAAGGTGATCTTATGGCCCAACAAGCATTATGGGCATGTGTTTTATACAAGTTTTGTTGTCTTGGAAGCCTGAGGGCCAAACCAAGACTACTCCAGCTCCTAGTGGATTACTAGGATCCAGAATCTGAGACATATCAGATTGACGGGATGTCACTCAGCATTGAGGTTGAGGACATATACTTTATCACTGGTTTGTCCTGATGAGGAGAGATGGTGAATCTTCGATCTAGTGAGCCAGAAGGCAGGTTTACTATTGACAAGTACATAGTTGTGTACTACTTTCTAGAGACAAAAAAGGTTGGGAGTCAAATCCTGACAAACTCTATCCAGATTCTAGGACTGAAGGCCATACTATTGGCATTAGGCAGGATTGTGGGGTTAGCTTCACTCCACTAGGCCTCGTGGCCAATAATGTTCCATGCAGTGGAGTGTATGAGACCTACAGTGTATGATTGGAGCACGACGTTTTTGAGCAACATGAAACAACAGCTCAGTGACAGCAAGATGGGCAGTGCGTGGAACTTTGGGTTTGAAAGCATACTGAGCATGTTCTTGTTTGAGCGGGTACAAGGGATAATTCTTAGAGTGGAGATTGTTCTACATGGATTTTGGGATCCATCCCAACGAAATTGGGTAAATGTTATGTGCAGACTGGGTGGAGGTACAGTGGCTAACCCCTACCTAGTAGACTTCTTTCCATGGTGGCGGATACAAATCATCGCCATAGATGACTACCCCTATGCAGGGATAGACTTCTGCAGAGATATGGATATGTCGCTACCACTAGGAGCAGCTTATGGAGACATAGGTAATGAATCCCAAACCCACTTTTTAAGTTTTGGAATTATTTATATTTTTTTGTGTTTTTTGATATTTTGACTCAAAAAACACATTTTTTGTGTGACGACACATAGTGAAAATCTATCATGTATATGTAGATGTAGGACCATGACGGCCAGGAGGCTTCCCTCGTCATTGACGGAGGGGAAGAAGAGATGATATCATGGGTGCGGATGCGGAGCGGATGCTCCAAAGCATTCACGCGAACTTTGTACGCTTGACACATAGGGTACCCATGGCGCAAGTCGAGGACTTTCCTGAGGCCATGTAGTGTTAGGTGGTTGGTGTTCCACGAGCATGGGTTCGACTCTTTCGATGGCTAGCTAGAGTTGTAGTGCTATATCATGATCAGAACACCCCTCCTCCTTAGGCTTAGAGACCTGAGTGTGTTCATTTTTGTATGACTGTGTATTATATTTTTGTAGCTCGGAAGCCCCAATTTTGTATGAAACTTATGTATTATTGATGTCACTTTTTGGATATTAATGAAAAACTTTTATGATGATCGATTTTATTTATATTTACATGTGTGAAAAAATGTATGTTTGTGATATGCTTATTGTCTATGAAACAAATTCCAATCTAACACATATTTAGCATATCAGACAACAACTTGATTAAAAACTCTTGGAACATGAATGTATGTTATATTCTCAAATTGTCGTTCTAGCAATCTCACACGTAAGAATCTTCGTAATTATGTCGGATCCCTAATACAATAAAAGCCACTAAGTTGTGAAACCACTAACTGTGAATCAAGACGTACCTTAAGAGAATGAACACCATGTGAAATGGCATCATGCAATAACTCAATAACGGCACTATATTCAGCAACATTGTTCGAAGAAGGCCATAAACATACGCCTCCTAAAGACAATATTTGACCCGTAGGAGCATAAATCACCCAAGTAGATGAAGCTGAGTTTTGAGTGTGGTGGCTAGCACCATCAGTGAATCCTATGTACATGGAAGACTCCATTGACATCTTCCATAAGAGACAAACACTAATCAACAAACCCGATCACCATAAGAAAACCTAACTATACAATGGAAAAACTGTACAATAATATACAACAATCAGCCCTGGCTGAAGATCATGCATAGTATTTTTTGAGATAGAGCCCCTTTCTAGGCTCTGCGAAGGCCGTCCCTTCATAATCAACCAGCTCATAAGCGCCTTTCTCTAAGACCCATTTAACCACGTAAGGACCATGCCACATGGGATTAAATTTCCCTGCCCCCAAGGGTTACTTATCTTGATCCCACAAAAGGACCAAGTCACCTTCATTAAACCTCCTTGGATGGATATACTTATCATACTAGACCTTGACACGACGCTTGTTAACCTCTAAAGCCACTAAGGCATCTCAACACTACTCACCAAGCTGCTCTAAGTGGACCAAATGTTCTTCCAATGTGGAAGTGTCCAGTAAAAGCTCTACAACTAGCTTCAGAGAAGGGATTTCGCATTCAACCAGTAAAACTGGCTCTACCCCATGCACAAGCTGATATGGAGAGAAACTGATGGCTGTCTTAATCGTGGTTCTATACGCCCACAAAGAAGGATACAACATAGTATGCCAATTGGTCTTGCTTCATGTGATGGTTCACTGGAGAATAGACTTAAGTGATTTATTCACTGCTTCAACCTGTCCATTCTCCTGAGGGTAATAAGAAGATGAATGTTACTACTTATACCCTAACTTGGAAGCCAACTCTTCCATCATTTTATTCTGAAAGTGCCTACCATGGTCAATGACAAGCTCTTTCAGAATACCAAACTGGTTTATAATCTGGTTGAACATTAAATGCATGGCTATCTCACCGTTGGATTTAATTGTGGGCATAGCCTCTACCCATTTCATGAAATAATCAACAACCACTATAATGTGATGATGCCCCCCAGCCAAAGCTGGGTTGCAATCCATAAATTCAAGCCCCCACTTGGTGAAGGGATCGGTGGTGACAATAGGATGTAACGGGGCTGGATGTGAATGCATATTGCGTGAAAACACCTGACAAGGGTGGCACTTCTTGACTGCATTAATGCAATCTTTGAAGATGGACAACCAAAAATATCCTGCTCTCAATATTTTTTGGGTTGTAGAAATCCCAAATAAATGACCACCACATGCCCCTCCGTGGCAATCATTCAGCACAACCTCAGCCTCATCATGGGTTAAACAATGAAGTAGAATGGAATCTACCCCACGGTGGTACAAAGTTTTATCCACTATAAGGTATTTCTTAGCTACATGATGTAATCATCATCGCTCATCCTGTGAAAGGTGAGTAGGGACCTTCAACGTTTGCAAATATACGATGATATCTCCGTACCATGGATCCAAAGTTGAGATAAGGAAAATATGTTCATCGACAAACGTATCCTCATAAACTTCCTCCTCCTCCAAACTTGGAAAATCGGATATAAGCTCCGCAAAGATCAAATATTTCTTCGATTTTACTGAAACGAACTCAATATCAAACTCTTGCAAAATGACAATCCATTTATTGTATTTTCCCCCTATCATCCTTCTAGTGAAGATGAACTGAAATGGATTGATATGAGCTATGACCAAAGTTTGGCGAAGAAGAATGTAATGCTTCAAACGTTGGACCGCATGAACGGTGGCTAAGGAAAGCTTCTCCACATGGGAATAATGGATTTTCACATCAATAAGTTTCTGACTCAAATAATATATGACATGCTCATGGATCTCCTCATCCTCCTAAACCAAAACCATACCAACCGTCTCCATGGAGGCAGCCACATAAATCAAGAAATCGTGGCTATAGTCAGGTGGACTAAGCACGAGGGCCGTTGCTAAGGCTCGCTTAAGAGCATCAAAGGACTCCTAGGCTCTCTCATCCCAGTAAAAAGGAGTGTCCTTCAAAATACACATAAAGCCTTTAGTCAAATTGGAAAAATTAACCATAAATATCTGCAAGAAGTTTTCCATGCCTTGCAAAACACTGAAGATGTCTAATATTATGCGGGGAAACAATTGAAGTATTGCCTCAACCTTTAAGGGATCAACTCTTATACCCTCCTTGGACACAATGAATCCTAGCAAGCGACCAACAGTCACGCAAAATATGCACTTATGAGGATTTAAACGAACCTGGTAATGACGGCATCTTTCGAATACTATTCTCAAATGATATGGATGACGCACCCTTAGATGAGAGTGAGCAGTGAGATCATCCAAATACATTTCAATAATCATTTTGATATCGTGAAAAATTAAGGTCATAGCCCGCTAAAATGTAGCTCCGACATTTTTAAGGATGAAAGGCATCTTCTGATATGAAAAAGTACCCCAAGGACAAATAAATGCGGTCTTATGTTGATCCTCTGGCTTAATCTGAATCTAATTATATCTGGAAAAACCATTCGTAAAGGAAATACCTCACTCCCAGCACACTAATCCAAAATCTGATCAATAAATGGTGTGGGGAAATTATCCTTAGGACATGCACGATTTAAGTCATGAAAATTAGTACATATACGGATCGCTCCCTACTTCTTTTCTACTGGAATGGGATTTGAAACCCACTCTATCAAGGGAACGGGATAGATAAAACCGGCTTTCAAAATTTTTTCTATCTCATCCTTAAGTGCAGTTGCTTTTCTAGGATTCACAACATGCAAAAGTTTTCAAACCGGCTTCACATCCAGATAGGTTTTGATCTCATGTTTGACAATATGAGGGTCGATACCTGGCATCTCATCATATGACCACGCAAAGATGTCACAGAACTCTTTAAACCAGTGTAGATCCAAATCCTAGGCTCTATCAAGCGCCAAGAGGGATCAAATCTCTTATTACATATCCATTGATTTGATTCAAACCAAAAGACACATATTTTTATTTAAGGTCCACATATAATATTTTTATTATTAATATTTAATAATATTTATGGCCGGCATATAATATTTTTTATTATTTTTTATTTTATTAGGAACAAACATTACAACATTTCCCTATACATGGTTTTAAAACCACATGCAAGGCCCTCCTACAACCATGGGTTGTTTAGGAGGCCTTGCACATGGTCTTAAAACCATTTTCAAGCCCTCCTAAACCATGTACAATAAAACCATGGGTTGTTTAGGAGGCCTTTCACATGGTTTTAAAACTATGTGCATGTGCAAAGCCCTCCTAAACCATTTACAATAAAATCATGGTTTGTTTAAAAGGCCTCGCACATGGTTTTAAAACCATGTTCACATAGTTTTAAAACCATGTGCAAGGCCAACATTTTTTTGAGGATAACTCAATTTTTTATTTTTTATTATTTTGTTAGTTAGGAATATTACAACATCTCCTCCATATTGTGTTTTTTTTGTGACCCACATTTTTGTTACGGGTAATTAAATTTTTACTTTTTATTATTATTTTGTTAGGTAGGAATATTACAACATCTCCCCCATATTAGGTTGTTTTTTTGGTCGACATTTATTTCGGCCTATAATTAAAAAAATTATTTTTTATTAATAAAAATAACATTACGTAACGTTACAAGATCTGCCCCATACTGGGCTGTAGAGCGCCTCTTGACGCAACAACGAGGTATACTCCTTGATCTCATCAGGGGAACAATACTCCCCAATGTAGACATTCTCAACCTTGCTAGGATTGCGAGAAATATTGATAGGAATAGTTGGTGATAAATTTGCCATGTTTCCATTAGCCATCTGACCAGAAGAGCTAAATGGAACCACGGGCTTACCAATATTCTCACTAAGAATCTCCCTAAAGTCATCATGCTCCACACGGTCAAGCTCAGGAAGAAAATATGGTCAATGATGCAAATCTTTCCAAGGTGGATCAACCCTAGACATGGCCTCAATAATGGCTTCATTCGACAGAAAAACATCGTCAAGGAAATCATGTGTGTGAGATGACTCAACTGCCCATGCAGGCAGCACATATGGGTCCTCCTCCATCCGCGAAGAAGAAGGAATAGGCTCTACAACTTGATCAAGATTTGCTTGATATTTTATCATCGTTTCAGGCAACGGTACGTCCATTTCAATAGGTCCAATCGAAGAAATCGGTGAAGGAAGGATCCAAGGGTCCTCCATATGGGTAGTGCGAAAAGACACCGATTTCAATGAGGATGAATCCCCACCAAAACTAGACCCAATCATAGGCATGGGCATAGGAAAACTAAAGATTCCCATAAGAGAATGATACATACCCATGCCCACACTCCCAGTTGTCGGCTGAGAGTGATCGATATTCGGGATAGAAGCTCTCGATGATGCATCCCTCTCACATAGCACGTGTGATCATGGGATATTAAAGAATACCCTTAATTACGAGAGATATTGACCCAAACTCTTTTTGTTGAAACCCCCTCCCAATAATTAAAACTTCCTCCCCGCCCCTTTTTATACCTCAATCATTATAAACCACCCTACCCACCCCCACCTTAAACCCCTCATCCCCCCAATACCTGCAATATATTGGTTTGATTTTTTATAATTTTAAGACCCACAATATGAACTATTGTGATAGGATATTGGTAAACAAGTGAAGCCCCCGTGTGATGCATTGACACACAGATTTTGGAATGACGTATGATCAATTGTAACAATATTCCCATTATATGGAAAGTATATCACTCGAAAGAGGGAGGAAGCTACGGCTTGCATACTATACATCCAATTCCGACCCAGTAAGAGATTGTAGTCAAGAGGCGCATCAACCACCTCAACCTCAATCGCAATGGTATTCCCTCCCAATTGGAATTTTAGAGAAGGAATAATTCTGTGTGGATGAAATGATCTACCATCGAAAGCTATCAACATGGTAGTGGATTGAGACAACTCAGGAGAACCTAAGCCCTTCCAACATGACAAAGACATCATAGAAGTAGCAATGCCTTCATCAATGACAGTGTGTTTGACGGTCTTATGAAGACACTCTATATGAATCAAAAGAGACACATAGTACGGCAAGCAAGGATGTACTCCCATGGTTTCAAATTTGATAATGGAAGAAGAGCTATCGTCACTAACCCCAAGAGTGGACAACAAAGCCTTCCTCTACAGAGGACAAGTCTGAAGCACTTCAAGCACGGACATTGCACAAGGAGTCTAGCCCAAATCCTCGACAACTAAATAGTTCTGGGAGGCTTAGCATTAGGATTGTGCCCTGAACACTTTAGGATTCCCTTAGGAATGCGAGGCGGAGCTTCAGGTTTATCTGTATGTTTTTCGATATGCAAAGGGTTCTCGGGTGGAGAGGGTTCTTTTTTAAGGTCCAGTTGTGACGAACCATAATTTTACGAGTAGATGAAATTGGTTGAGGAAATTCATGGCAAGGTCATAAAATAAAGTGTATTCCCCCCTCAGTAACTCTATATACCATTTCTCCATAGGCCCAGTGAGGGTGCGTTGAAATAGCCTCAAATGGATTGAATCGTCGTGTAAGGAATTGGAAGAGCACCAAAGGTGAAAAGTGGTGACATGCTCACTAGGATATTCTCTAGCCTTACCCTCGAACTTGGGAATGTCTGAAGGATGATTGTTAGGGACAGTCGGCCAAGCCAGGTCATGAGATACTAGATCATTCATCAGTATCAACAAGTCAGGTAAGGTTAATGTCATGAGGAAAGGGAGCCTAGGTTGATCTGGTCTATGCCACGCTCCCTAATATTTCTAGTTCATGTAAGGTTGATTGCTATAAATACCATGGCCTTGGCCATAATAACCTCCTCCCATTTGACCCGTATAGGGCTGCATGGAAGCATTGTGATGTGGGGTACCTTGATTATGCAGTGCTACAAAGCCATAATTGGAAGAGTAAGTGGGTTGTTGATACCTGTACCCATATGGTTGATAGTTCTATCCATACTGCAGTCCATAAGCCTGTCCATGAGAAGCTCCATAAGGTGTTCCATGGGATTTCCCATGAGAAGGTCCATAGTTAGGGATATGGGGAGCTCCATGAGATGGAACATGAGATGATCCAGAAACATGAATATGACCTCTCGACACAATATGAGGTACTTTTTATAGCTCAAAATGACACATCTTTGCATATGACCACTTTCTTATGTTTTCGTCACATGTCGACACTTCCATGAGGACACTTCATGAAAAATCATTGAAAAAACACCTAACTTGGAGGACGCATATCTTGAGTTTTATAACTCTGTTTGACCTCATCTCTACACCATTGGAAATATATTTCAGTTAGGTAAAACTTTCCCAAAGACACCAAAGTATGAAAATTCCTAGAAATACCCTAAAAATGAGTTTCTGATGTGTATGTGACTTTCCTTAAGGAAACCCACCTACATACACGAGTTGTTATATATAATAGTCGGGTATGCCTTAAATATGCAACTTTCTACATTGCAACCTGTGTATACCTCCTCATGTACGCGACTGTTGTCTCTGCAACTCGCGTATGCCTCCTGAAAATGTCAAAAAAAAATACGTATTTTGAAATTTGGGTAGTTTGGGTAGTTATGCAACGAACTCCTTCAGTTGTAACTACTTTGTCTTCGACCCTAACTCTTCATTAAGCATATAAATATAGGTAGGGAGGTCCATGAGAGGAGACTAGAATCTTTACATTGTTATGCTGGAGGAATTGAAGCTCTCTTTGCCCACACCTTTTCCCTGGTGCTCATCCCCTTGTGTTGCAGAGCTTGGAGGCTAAGTTCCTTGGAGAAGAGAAGTAGCAAAACCAGGTCAAGGTTTTGTGAGGTGCCAAACTTGAAGAGAAGGTATACTTGTACTTGTTTTCAAGATTAATAAAGATGTGATGTCCTTATTCTTCCCAAATCATTTTTCAATGTGTTATTGAATCTCTGTTTATGATCATATTATGATGTTAATCAGATTATTATTTCGGGTTTATTTGATTATCATTGCTTTATATGTGGTCATATTGGTTTGAGGAAGGTATAATTCGTTTTGCAGGTCTCTTGGAGTAAGAGGAGTAAGAGGAGCAAGAAGAGGATTGAAGGGCTGCTTGGATCAACCTTCGTTTGTTAAGGTATGAACCATTCTAATCTCTGAAACTTGTTTATATATACTTGCAGAACCATTTGCATCCACCTTTCAACCTCAGTACGTTGTTGGCCTCTTAAACCCTAGCGATAGGAAACTTTCCTTTACAACAAAACTAGCGACTCTGCTGGGGAGATAGTCGCGTACGACAATCAACATATAGAAAGGTAAAATGGAAAGCTTGTTGGATACTGAATGCATCTCATATCATGCCTATATATAGTGTTTAGGCAACCTTCAATCCATAAGTGTCCTTTTGTGTACCAACATATGAAGTGTCGGCACTCGGATGGAGAAGTGCCATTTGGGTTGATAACGGTACTTGACTCGAAGATACTACCGTGCGAGCAATTGCAGCACGAACATGACTAGTAGGAATTTTTGACCTGAAGGACCACATGAATTAGGGGGGGGAAGAGTCGTCAAAAACACATTCAAAGGAGTAGGGTTCGAGGACAAATGGACATGTGAAGGAATGTAAGTGGTGTTCCCAATGTTCACTCGTCTCAGTTCTGGGATCCGCATAGGATTACTAACACTAGGTCTAGGATAAACATGCGAGGATGATTTAACCATAGGGATGGAAGGTGTAATGTGCCTAGTGCTCCCAAATATCCCCACATGGAAAGGAATAGGAGTGCCCCCAGGTGTAGTGCTAGGATCAATTTTCGACTCAACATGATGTGCCGGATCGGATGTTGTGATATCAGGCATGCCATAATGAACATGACTAATTCATGTGGGTTCATAACGAGTCTCGTTGCCTGTAAACCAATACCGACAACCTGTGAATGAGGGATTATAGCCAGATCATGATGATTGTTCATGTGATGGATCATATGTGCTAGTAGGATATTCCTCCCCAACCTCATGAGGTGGAGAGGAAATCTTTGGAATCTCATCGTCATGATCTCCCATGGTGTGTGAATCAAAGTGAGAAGTAGTCCTCTCGAACTGTCTAGTTTCCTCTCACAAAGAAGGAGGATATGTGGAAGGCAGAAGTCCTGCTAAATGGTGAGAATGACAAGGTGTTGCACCCAAATCCACAGTGACTCAAAAAATAAAAGACTCAATCTAATTACGCAAACCCTAGGCAAACTAGTGTGCACAGATCATACACCTATAAAATGTAAAGCCAAATAGCAAGCAAACAAGGGTAGGATATGTGAGCTCCCAAATGAAGCAGGTATGTCTCGCCTAGGAGAGGCTTGAGACTCCCATACAAAACAAGTAGAGGTTCATAACTAATTATAGTGGATCTTGGCTTCAGCGCATATAGTGATTGTGTTGTCCGACCCCTACCTGGACAGGACATCTACAGAATAACCTCTGCGAAGTACTCCTTCGATAACGTAGGTAAGGAAACTAAGGTCACCTCAATATAATCAATGCTCAGACAGACAGTCGCAGGCGGGATTGCCCATATGGGAAGGGTAGCAAAGCTTGAAACTCTCAAAAGAGCCCCCAGATACTAATCCAATCCTGGAAATATCTCCGGTGCTACTCAGTTACAACCAGGGGTCATCCCAATCATAACCGCTCACACTTCCTCGTGCTTAACTCCCTTGTAAGAGGAGAATCCTGAGAATAAAGAAATTTTACACTCTCACCTAGACAAACACATAAATGTTTCGTTTAGTGGTCTTGGAGAATTTACTCACAATGAACTATTCCAAGACCCTAAAACCTAGTCTTTTTGGTGCACCCTAAAAAGAAAAGAGTGTAATTCATTTTATTATGCATTGATTTTAATTGGATTATTACTCAAAGGGAAAATGGTTGTGAAACTAATCATTAGAGGAAATTTCAACTCAAAATGGACCTCCTAAGGAAAATTAATAAAATAATAGTTAAAATAATAAAATAATATTTATTAATTTTGGAGGAAGAAAAGAAAAAACTATTTTTTTGTTCGTATTTTCGACATATCTCCTTGTGTTTTTACTCGAATTATGATTGAGAAAGCTCGTTGGATGCGGAATTAAATTCCGCATCCAACGAGTACCCACTCAGCATACTTTTGACGGATCCCTCTACCCCACAAACAAGAAATACCTGGAAAAACGTGATGATGACATCATCATTACGTTTTTTCAAGTATTTCTTATTTTTGGGGTAGAGGGGCCCATCAAAAGTATGTCGGGTGGGTAATTGTTAGGTGCGGAATTTAATTCCACATCCAACGAGCTCTCCAGATCAAAATTTGAGTAGAAACACAAGGAGATATATCGAAAATACGAACAAAAAAGTAGTTTTTTATGATACCTGTCCCCAAATTTATATTAAAAAATTGTTTGAGAGGTGCTCCCTTTTTTAATTTTAAATCATTTTGATTGGCTGATACATGATGACATGGAATTTTTATTATTTTTGGAAGGCCCATTTTAAATTGAAATTTCCTCTAATGGATGTTATGATGCAATAAGAAGTAAAATGCACACTTAACAATTAATGCAATGCACTGTGTCAAATGAAGAACAGGGTATGCTACTATGTGAAGTAAAAAAAATTTTCTTCAAATGAATATGCAATCATTCCTATATGAAAATTTGACTAATATTCTCCAAGCAAACCTAATGCAAGTACCATGCTAATGCAAAATGCAAACAATGCATAATGATGCATAAAGCAGATGTTTTTGTATTTTCGAATTAAATGAGATAAAAAAGCAAAAGTATAACTCTAAAACCCTCAGACTTTGCAAGCACTAACATACAACCATCAAGCAAAGCACCAAGGTAAAAGAGACCTAATGCACTAATCCCAAAACAAAAAGAAAAAGAAAATGAAATGACAAGAACAGTTTCAAAAATTTAAACTAACAAGGTGTCTCTGGTCAGAAACAGGGATGTATAAAGACTCCGGAAGCATCCAAGAAGACTCAGAAATCATCCAAACTCACCCAGCATTAACACTTAATCTTCCCAAAAAGGCCAAAAAATCAGGGTATACCCGACTGTTCTCAGTAAATCCGCGTAAATATGTGACTATTCAGGGAAAACCCACGTGTACATATGACTGTGAAAGAAAAACCCACGTACAAGAAGAAAAATAGATAAAAAGAAGGCAAATATACAAGCCAAGACAAAATTTACTCTTGTAAGACACTACTGGGAAAACATGCCCCCAGAACCAACTCAGAAACAGAGAAATCAAAGCAATTTAAGCGCATTGAATGCCAAAAAAAAACCTAAAGGAAATGACTAGGAACCTCCCTAGTATGGTCGCCAATTTTGTTATGGAGAAAACTTCCTATGGCTTGGGGTGTACCACAATAGACAGAGAAACCATAGAAATCAATCCCTTCCCAATATGCAAGAGAAATAAAACATTTAACACTAAAATATCTTGAAACATACCTTATTCCAGACGGTTGATGTAGATCCTCATTAAGCTTTTTCCAATCCCTCTTGTGTCAGCAATTTGATCTCTCAACAATAGAAAACAAGACAAGAATGCTATATAATGGTGTTAGACCTACTCTAGCATATATAATCAATAATGTATAAGCAATTAAAAGCATCCATGGATTCAATATTCATTTAAATGCACGTCATTGGACATGAAAATATATTTCTATTAATATAAATCAGAGATTAGATGAGTGATAACCTCTGTCGGCACGTCTGCAAACTGGAGAAACCAAGTCCTCCACCTGAGCCTCCACCACCTCAATCCTCCATCTCTAGATAGCAAGCTCACAAAAAAGGCAAGCTTGGGAAGAACACAAAGTGCTCCAAGGGACAAAGGGATGCAGACTCAAGTATAAGCAAGCTACGACAACAATGAACTATAGTTTTCTTGCTCTTTAATTCCTCCCTCTTCAATGTATGCAAAGGGTTCCTTATGTAGTGCTTTAATGGGGTAATGGAAGGTCAAATCCGAGCGATCTCAAGGCATATGGAAGGCCAAGAGACATGTGACTCGGATCCACATCAAGGAAAACTCCAAAAATATTTGACCTTTTGCACACATCCCTATGTACGCGGGTTTAAGGGTAATATCCGCATGTATACGTGGAAAAGGGATTAAAATTCGCATACAAAAAATAATTAGGGATGATCTTGTAAACATCAAAGGTACAAAAATAGTCCACGGGGTCCAAAGACTCTGCAAAGGGACATGGAAGGCCATATATATGTGATCTACCATGTGTGGTAAAATCATCTATAACACACAGCAAGACCAAACACCCACAGTCAATCCACTAACCACATCCAACAAGAGTCATCCCACTAAAAGATGGATTCTTGGACTTACTCAGCCAAGACAACACAAGGATTACCTACACAGCAAAATGCAAGTTCTAGTTATGAACCAAAAATATCCTAGGAGCCAAAATTGAAAACGGTGAATGGGGATAACATACCTGTGACCAAAATCGACTTAACAAAACATTCTTGGCTTCACGTTGGTAAGAAAACGGCTCAATGACCACTAATAAATTTTTGGTGTCTTCTCCAATTCAATGGGAATTGCCAAAAACGATTTCCATCTTGGGAAAATGAAGAAAATGGGTGCCCACGTGAGGGAAACCACACACACATAGACAAACATGAATGCCACACATAGGAATATCCCTGCGCCTTCAGAGAGAACCAATGTGGATGAATGATGGGTGAGAAAAATTTCCAAGAACCCCTAATTGTGAAGGAAGAACACAAGTGTAGACCAAAAACATGGAGGAAAATAATTTTCCAAGCTTCCACTGCATGAGGAAATGGATAACGCCTTGCATGAGGAAAAATGTGGCTTCCCTTATGAGTGAATAATCCGCTCCCCTCTTCCACATGAGGGATAATGGGTGAGAACTCTCCCCTTGGGCATGTGTGTGGTCAAATACTAACGTCCCTACCAGAAATGATGGTTGCCCACACCTCCCAAGCCCCAAGGCAATAATTTCCCAACTAACTCCTTGGAGAATTAAGTGGGGGCTTGAATAAGACAAGAAAAGGTGAGTAAGACAAAAAAGTGGTTGACAACTAGATGGGTTCTTCTCTTGACACATGGCATTTTCTCCTTGGCTCAAGGTTTGAACATTCTCCCCCCCCTCCTTATCCTTAGGAAATCATGCCCCCATCTCTTTAATGTTGCATTGACATATCTAGTTGTGGGTATTTAATTAAATTGCATATTTTCATGATTTCAAAAATTATAATGTGCCAGTTAGCACAAAATACCATCGGCGTCAATTTTAATCACCGAAACATAAAACGATAAATCAATGGTGGGGATTTTGCCTTTATCTCCACACCATGATTAATTACAATATTTACATCATATATATTTAATGCAAACGGGGTCAAAACCAAGGTGTTACACCACACAGAGTTCAACTGCTATGATCATACCTACAGTACATTGGTTTGGTCACATATTCCATAACAATTTGGTATCTAACACCTTAGCTGCGAACCAAACAGTATGGTCATTGATGGAGCTTATTAAAAAACCTCTGGTATCTCTTGACAAATCATACTTATCTTTTAGTTTGTTTGTCAGCATATTGTCCTAGTCTTTTTTGGAAAAGGGCATTGGGTTTATACCTGCAAGTGGTAGTCATGTAATTGCTTCTATTAGTTTGACATCCACATATTTTTTTATGTCGAGCCATATGAAGCCACCATGAAATGATACCAGTAACTCTTTGACGCATGCATCCATTTCTACGCTTTGAGAAAAATGCGGCATATACAACAATGAAAATAAACTTACCTGGTCCAGTCCTCTTACCCATTCCATTAGAGCTAGGCGCTTCGGGCTATCTAGAGTATCTTTTATGGCCACCATGTAGTTCTTCATGTCTAAATATGGATATTTATTTGTGTCATGATCAACAAAGGCTAGCTTCTTAAGGTTTGGCAGAATGTTCTACGACACTTGAACTGCTTCTATCACAGTTGGTGCTACCAGTGGGTATCGTGCATTCTTCAAAACTCTAATTCTTGGTGCATTAGATCGTATTTGTGGAATATATGGTGGTATAATAGTCGCAGACCTTGATTCTTCCTCCTCCTCTAGTGGTGGTGGTGCTAGTGCTTTCTTCTTTCGTCTTCCAAAAAATTTCGTCATTGTTGTACCAGACAAACCCGGTGGGTCTAGTATTAACCTAACTGTAGGGGTAAAGGGAACCTGTTCATCTTCTTCAATAACCACAACCTGTAGTGGAACATATCCAACAATGTCTTCCATAATGAGTGTGGGTGATGCGGTCACTACACTAGATTCTGGAGCTGTGCTTGTGCTAGAAATTGAAATAACCATGCTCCATGGAAACTCAGTTCGGCTCTTGCAGTTGCAGACAACAATCTCTCTCTCGAATGTAGAAAAATGACTAAATACTCAGGAACGAACGCTGATAATGTCTAGTTGTTCATTCTATTATTCCTTCACACGAGCAAGAAATAAATGGAAAGGTAGTTGTCCTTTCCATCACATGGGATGATCGTTTGAATAATTATAGGAAAATTATATGTATGATGTCATCTACCTATCACATCAATGGTAGTTATTGTAAAATAAAGACGGAAGTGACCAAAATGCACACCACCAAAATCTCTTGGGCCTTTCAATTAATTACGACCACCTTTGAATTAATTACAACCAGTTGTCATTTCCACGACTCTATTTTAACTTGTGACAATATCACTCTTCCTGTGAAAAGCCTTCACCCTTCGACAGATTTACTTCAAATGCAACAGACGGATTGTCTTCACCCTTCTTTCTCCTTTTATGACAGAGAAAGAGTTTGCGACAATTCTCCTCTCTTTGCAACTTTCTAGTAGTTTGCATCTGTCTTTGCTTCTTCTTTGCGATAACTCATTCCCTACGATTATAACAGAAATTTTCAGAGCGTTTTGTTTTATTTTTTTCTTTGTTTTCTCTTTTATTTTTCTCTTCTTCTTCTTCTTCTTTTTTCACCGTGAAGGTCAAACAAACCATGATTAGGATCCCAATATCTTACCAAGGTTTAAAACAGTTTGATTTGGGCAAGCATATTGGTCGTGCAGAATAATTTTAGCAATCGACATCGTTGGAGGGAATTTAAAGTTAATGGATCGCGTAAAGATTCCTAATCAATGTCCTCATACTCTTGTTCACACCATTGACGAACCATTTTTGCTACAAACACCATAAATTTGGGTCATTTACCATCGAAAACGCCTAACCCACAGCATATGCGAGTGCATTATTTTGCATAGTGTGTACCATATGTGGGTACCTCATTGTACACCCACGTATTTTTCTCGAATACATGAGTTTACAAGAGGTTACTCATGTATCCTGCGTGGTGACCTTTTAATCTCACCAAAATACATAAATCTATAGAAAAGCCTTCAATTAAAAGGCATGAAATGAAAGGCAGGAGAGAGAACACTTACCTGCAGCTTGCAGATTTCAATTTCACCCACCATATTGAGCGTACAAAGAATTTGAAGCTTAAGGGGTAAATCTGTAGCATTCCAAGGTAAAAGTCAAAATGAATTAGTTTTTAAGCCAAAATCACTATTTATGGTAAAAACTCTAATATTTTACCCACTTTTGTATAGTTTTTGGTTAATTCTAAATATTATGACTAATGTTGTATTGATTTTTGCCTAGATTTTTTAGGTCATAGATTAAAATTGAACACGATACCTCAACATATAGGGTAGGATTTGATCCCACTGCATTTTTCACTTAAACCTTATCCTGCTTTGAACTGTAGGATTCCTTTTTCTCCATGGACTGTCATATGAAACCTCCTATTATCCTTCAAACATCATTGTTCTTCCATGGATTAGAGATTACCTAACATGGGTTACCCTAGTTAGAATACTTCTTGCCAATTTGGTACCCATGTTGCATGTTGCTATGTTATGGGAGCCTTCATAGTTGTATTACATGCAAAAAATGAACCTCATACTCTATCTTTTTGTTGACTATCCTTTGTTATAATGCTCCCATCATATGGAGTTATATTTAAGCTATGGTCTGAGTCCTTAAAAATGATTAGATTGTCGAGTTTACTTATTATTTCAGACTCGCTAAAGGAAGTGAAATATCATCCAAATTGGTATAAGTTTAACCCTTTTCTAGACCATATGGATTACTTACGAAAAAGGAATACTCTACTTCATTGTGGCTAGAAGAGTATTTCCAGGTATAAGTTTATCTCATTTTGGGCCTGGAGGACTAAATTTACGAAAAAGGAACCTGTTTGAAATCACTTTTTATTTTTTGTGCTCTAGTTTAAACTATGAAAAATATTCTGAGCGTTCTTTATATCATTTTCATGCTTGTGTTGCAACTACAACGATTTCCCAAAATTCAAAAATTTTTGGGACCCTCCTTTGATTCTTTTTCGCTCGGTTTTGGTTTTGCTTGATGTTGAATGAAGAATACTTTAATTATGCGGGAAATGTTTTTATGTTTGAATTATTTTTTCCTCACCATCAGAAGTATTTTGGATTTTTGAGTCAGAAGTCTAGTCATCTACGCATCCCCCGTTGCGGGGGAGAACCAAACATCAAGTCCGAAGTCAAATGTTTTTGGTCTCAGATGTAATTTTCTTTATTGGCGTTGGTTTTTGAAATCCCATCGGAACCTTTGTCTATATGCTTTCCGCTATTGCGGAAGGGGTTCTGCGAGGTGGTCCGAGATTTGTTTCATACTCTTCTGATCCCCACCATTTTGTTTTGCCAGTATTTGGTTCTTGTCAACTCTCACCATTGCGGCTCTAGAAGGAACTGTGCTTCCGATAGTTTGACTTATTTGTTCCGCTTGGTAAATATTTTCGCTTGATTCATATTTATTTTTGGACTCTTATTTTGCTGGTCTGTGGAACTCTTTTCTTTTATGGGTTCGCTGCTGTGGCTCTCTAATCATCTTTTGACCCGAAGCCCTAGTCTCGCGAGCTCCAACGCGAGTTTGTTTTTTCCGTCATTTCATCATCCACCATTACGGAGGCGATATTGACATGATCACCGACCCCTTAGCCTTTTTCCGCCCGATGACTTTATTTTTCCCGCCGATTGTAGTTGACCAGGGAATATAGATAGTGGAGTTTGGGGGTTTATTATTTTATTGTTATTTTGGATTTTCTCTGTGTTATCGTTTTCGCTCGAGCAGACCGATAATTTCACTGTCGGTACCTTAGCTCGTGGGTGGCTCCACCATGGAATTTATGATTTTTCTCCACCAGTCGCGTAGCAGTGCTAGGTAGGCCCTTATGCTTGTTTTCTCGTTCCGTTCAATTGGACGAACTGTTTTGATTGTCTTCGCGGTTAGTGGTTACTTGGGTTTTTCCGTCCTCACATGTATATATTCTGAGGTAAATGGCACGGCCGTCAATTGGGGGGGGGTGTTTGTAGTTTTGCTTGATGTTTTCTCTCGCAGCCGTTATGGTTCTGTAGCCTGCACTCGATTGTTGGGGAAACCGGCGCCGACGGCCATTATGATGTCCGCACCAGTTTCCCCTAGCCTGCGTGTGGCCATCCGGGGGGGCATTTTTCAGGATTTTTCTTCCAGGATGCCGTGATTTTAGTTCCACACTTCGGTCGCCTTCATGAACTAGGACCACATTGTTGTTTTTACTTTCCCCCTTAGGGTAAGAATATTCAAATTCGAATCCGAACCCCGAACTAGTCTAGGTTAGAATGGTATCACCCAGTCAGACCGTGAAGTGAGCGTTGATGGCTAGCTTTCCCTTATCTTCTAGTGCACTACCACTTGATATTAGGCACTACGTACTATTGTAATCCACGGCACTGAGAGGGGGTTTCTAGAAACTGTTTTCTATTCAAC
Organism: Pseudotsuga menziesii; assembly: GCA_001517045.1. Taxonomy (NCBI): domain Eukaryota; kingdom Viridiplantae; phylum Streptophyta; class Pinopsida; order Pinales; family Pinaceae; genus Pseudotsuga; species Pseudotsuga menziesii. The sequence continues at coordinate 190,414 of LPNX010220288.1, forward strand.
ATTAGGAAGAATATTTTCGTCGGCCATGATTTTCTAAGTTACTGCTACGAATGTTGGTTGAGAACTGGTTTTAGCCCTGGGGCATATTAATTTTATGCAAGAGCCTTTGATTTTTTAACATCGTATGCTTATTTTTTTACAGCTGTACTCATGTTTAGCATAGATGACGTAAAATGCTTATACTGTTGTCTTTATCTTGGAATGTTTTCTGGAAATGACCCAACAGAACCTAAGAGAAATTCCTGTGTATGACAAGGAAATTCCTCAGATTTCAATATGTCTAAGCATCAGAAGAAGAAGGCTCCCGTAGTTGAGGAGGAACCCGAAGTCGAAGTCATTACCAGAGTCGAATACACATACGAGGACACCAAATGCATAGTTGGTGTGGAACCCGAATATCAATGGGGGGAATTTACATATTAATTACGCGTCAAGAGACATAGGATTTGAAGAAGAAACCATCTATGCCAATATAGAAAGGTCTTCATTAATGAAAATTGCTACCAGACCAGAGCTTTTTCCTTGCTCAGAGGTTATTGGGTGGATTCTACCCAGGGCAGATGTAACCACCATGATTTTAGCAAATGTTGATAAACAGGGCTATGCTGCTTATAGCCCTGGGTATGTAGCACTGGCCTACCACTTACCAGAAGCCCAAGTATACCTGACTGAAGACTGGTTGAAGGCCATCAGGATGGACCTAGTCAAGACATTGAAAAGGATGCTCATGCCTAAAAATAATTTTAGAACTAGGCCGACTGGGGAATATGACACTGCAAGTCTAAGAACCCCTTACAGGTTCATTGCTCTGATGCTGAATAGAATTTTCGGGAGGGCCCACGGTAAAAGTTTCAAATTGGAGTAGGTGCCTATAATTTTCCTTGTTGCAACACAGGGGACCGTGTTCAACTGGGCCAACATTGTGTCCAACATCCTCTCAGCCTGCATTGCTTCAGCACTAGGAGGGGTGTCCTAGAAGAAATCAGAGTTCTACATGAGCTCTATATTGATAGATTGCATACTGTGCAACCAAACCTTCCCCAATCTGAGGTGTATCTGGGACTGGGAAAGAACACCAATCTACTCAGCATACAAGCCACTGTGGGCCCACAAATACCACAGTCACTACAAGGAAGTGTGTGAGCACTTCATTATGCCATTGTATACCCTGATTTTCTTGAAAGAGTGCAACTACATGTCGGAGGAGGAATTGCAGGTGATTGAAGAGGATGCAGACTATTATTTGACTGAGGATGGATTGTACTTCATAATGTTTGGTTGCTCCCGAGAACCCTCACTATTGCCTAAGTATGCCACAGACTATGTAGTCCACAAAAAGGAAGTTAGACAAGTCTTTTTAGATGGCATAGGGAGATTTCTGTTTGAACATAAGAAAGCAGCTTACCCTCCTTTTCCATTCAGGTTGGGAAGCTACAAGTTTACTAGGGTGAAGAAAGCCGATGAATTTGTGGAAGAGTTGGGGAAATTCCATTTTGGGGAAATGCATTTCCATAGGAATGATTCCCGAAATAAGGTGGTAGAGCATTGTAAAGAGGCGAATGTACATTTTGAATACACTAGCCACTGGGACAGAGAGGAATCCATTTTCCGCAGTGTACAAAATATGACAGCCTTAAGAAGAAGGTTTAAAAATAAAATCACCACCAAAGGTGTAAAAGGACAGGATGAGCAAGAAAAGGCCAAGGAGGAGGAAACTAGAAAAAGAAATGAAGATGCTAGGAGACTAGCACAAGAGGCCAAAGGTTGGCTCAAAGGAGAAGAGGAGGAAAAGAGAAGTGTTGCACAAGAGGCAGCCAGAAAGGCAGAAGAAGCTCCCAAGAACGAGGAAGAAGAAAAGAAAATAAAGATGGATGAGGAGCTGAAGAAGCAGGAAGCGGAAAAGCTAAAGCTGAAAAAGACAGTGACAGAGCACTCAACCTCCGATACAGCAAACAGTCAGGCTTAGTACCTAGGGAATCCTGAAATTCAAGATCCTAAGTCAACTGCTGGCAGCACACCAAGACAATCCATGTTCCCCACCCTTAGGCTAATCCCTTTTGAGCAGAAGAAAGGTGAGGAGGTACCAGATTTCAACATTATCTATTATGATAGGGAAAGGAAGAGGATAGTAAAGAGGACCGAGAGGAAGGTCGAAACTGGGGAACAGTCTAGTAGAATGATAAATGATACAACTATAGTGTATGGGACTGATAAGGACCCCAGGCTCACTATCAGAGTAGGGGTTGCATTGATCCATGCTTCTGCAGACAATGTGGATAGAATAATGACTGATCTTGAACAATCAAAGAAGTCCTCTTCCTAGCTCAAAAATACCCTGAGAAAGGAAAGAGAGGAAAATAATAGGTTAAAGAGAAAATTTGAAGACATACAACGAGAAATAAAGTCTTCAAAAGTTGAGCTCCAGTCCCTCCAAGTAGAAAAGATATCTATGGAGGCTGCCTAAGAAAGACTGGAGAAGGTGCAGCAAGAATGTCAAGGGTTGAAGGCAGAGAAGGAGCAGCTGCTAGGCAGGATAAGGGAGTTGGAATTGCAGAAGGCCAACTTGGAGAAATCTGAGAGGCAATCTCAGGGGAAGAATGCGGAGCTCAAAGGAAAAATTACCTCATTGACAACAGCTCTAGGAGAGGCCAAGGAACAGCAGGTCAGTCTTCAGCCTTTAAAGGAGCACATTTTGGCACAGAGAATCAAGATGCACCAGTTGCAAGTGGCCACAGAGGAAGAGAGGTGCAAGGTCTTGCAAGTTGACAGTCGGCTAGAAGAGATTTTGGAAACCTCTTCATATTTGGTTGATAGATCACAGGTTATAATAGAAGTCCTGACAGGAAGGATGGAAAGATTAGAAGTGAATGAAGAAACCCCTGCGGATCTACCTTCAAAAGATCAACAAGCCCTAAGGCAAGACTATGATTTACTGGAGTTTTCCATCAACACAGCTGAAGAGTTCAATAAGGCTGTTAAGAAGACAAAAGGGGCTTGTGCATAATTCTTCAAGAGACTTCTGATCACTTACAATCGATGCCAGTTAGAGGCTAAGAAAAGAATGGATACTTTTCCAGACCACAGCCTATTTTTGGAAATTTTACAAAGGAGGTATCATGAAGATGAACAAAGGATACATCACATTAAATATTTAGATGAACAAACCCTAAGAAATGAAGTAGATCATTCCGCGGTTAGTGTGCAGCTGTTGGAAGACCAACTTTGCCTGAGCACAGCCAGAATAGAAGTCATCAAAAACTAGGCTACTAAATTCGAAATAAATATTCGATTCCTAGAACCTTCTGAATTTGAAAGTATTGCTTTAGAGGCTTCAGCATGGAAGAAATTTTTGAATAGTCAGGAGGGACCCTCCTCATGAGCATCTTATTCATTTTGTTGTAATATATTGTAATTTTTATAAATTCTTAATGAAATAAAATATGGTAGATGAAGAGTTGGGGAAACCCAAGAGTCATTGCGTGGGCAGCCCAACAATTTTTCTCTTTTGTATAAATATAGAGAATCTAGACAAGTAGAGGGACTTTTTCCCAGTTAGATTGGTGAAGACATATTGTAAGAAGAATTATTTCCTTTTGCAATAAATAACTACAGTTTGCCTGTTGGAGAAAGCTAGGTGGAATATTCAAATGTTATGCTATGGATTTGTTGAAGAGGAACTATTTCGTTTTTCATCTTTTTATCCATTAACTCTGAGTTCGTTCTAACTCTTTGAATCTATGTTCTTGTATGAGTGATCTCTGGTTCATTTTATGGAAATTTCCACTATGAGTAATGAATGTTGTTCATAGACAATTGGCTATTTGGTTAATCAATTATATTTAAATGTTCATGCATTCGAAAGAAGTATCAGCTATCTGTGATTTCTTATTACAATGCATGCACAAAATACATTTCTCATTAATAAGTGACAGTCTTGCTCCCTAGGGATAGGTTAGGTAGTTAGTTTTAATTTCTTGTTGTGTGTGTGATTTAGATGCAAGAGAGCCTAAGACGAGAGGTAAGAACCTGTCCATCACATTGTGAACACTCCTTGCATTCTCAATCAACCTGCATTTTAGATAGGCATTTTCACGTCATACTTACACTAAAAATACAAAAATATACACGGTGGACCGAGCCGCAACCGGTAAAACCTTTTTATTTTTGTTACCTGACCTACGGTAGCCAGACCGCAAACCGGACGGATTCCCTACACCAAACAGTCACGGGCTAGTTGGGAACGTTGACTTGGGATAATCCCTTGTTGTTGTTGCCTGTGAATTTCCATGCCTCAATAGCTTGTTAAAACCCAATACAAAACATTGAGTTTATTGTTGGCTTCCCCATACTTGTAAATAAATGGAACATCCCAAGTGAAATTTTCCTCCTTCACACTCTTTAAACTAAGGCTATATGCTTGATTTTGAAGGAGCGTTGGTTTGGTGATAGTTTACCCCTTTTTTGGACCTTGTTGACTAAATACAAAAAAGACATACCTTAGTTACTCAGAAGATAAGAGATTTCTCCCTTGGATTGTTTTATACTTTTTCAGACTCGGGAGACTAAATTTACGAAAAAGCACCCCCCTAGAGTCTTCTTTGGAGTTTTCATACTCTCAAATTATGAAAACACCAACAAGCATTCACTAATTTGGGCTCGTAAAATCCATAAATCAGAGCTACATCAAGCAATATTCTATCTCTTCTTCAAGCTTGTTCAAAAATGAAGAAGGTCCTGAGTTTGCTTTCTTGGACTCGTCAAAACTTAACAAGAAAGGAAGGAAGGAAATAGTCTATTTACATTGTAAGTTGTTTGGCATCAAGTTTGTAGTAATCCTTGAACAAAGCACCAATTTTGGATCTCCCAACAGTCAATCCTAATTTTTATACTTTCCAGTTTCAACATGTACTCTAAGTTATTACTCCCCCATTTTATCACCTGATCCAAGTATATGGGGAATCTATTAATGTCTCCTACATTGCAGATGTGTCCAATTGTTCCTCTTGAGTCTAAAGCTTCCTTGAGTCACTCCTGTGTCGTGCTCACTATTCAAGGATCCTTAACCTCAGTCTAGTTACTTGGATCCCTATCATGCTCTTCCCTAAGATTGATCTATGTTTGTCTTACCTTATCAAGTTTACAAATTTACTCATGTGACATGTTGAAGGATTCATCAGTGCCTTCCTCCTCACAAACAATTTCCTATCAGCACCAACTAATGATGAATACCTAGATTTTTGGGATAGTACTTAAGGATCTCATTTTCATCTTGGTGGTCTCCTTTGCATTGGTTATTGATACAACTCTTTTCACTGGTATTCCAATGGTATCCTCCATGTTAAACTTCAACTACTATATTCACATGGTTAGGATTCCTACTTCATTATATGGATTTGGATGAATACCTTAGGTTTTCAACTTATAAAACCTAAGTTACGCAAGATCGTGTCATACTTTGTAACATAACTCTAGTTAGTGAAGATCTGTTATTGTACTCATGTGGCTATAATCCACTTTGTAAATCATGTGTGGCCTTGTATCTCATACTATATGACATATTTGTATCTTGTAAAGGAGCTAGTGTTCCACATTATTGAATATGGCATCCTCAGTGATGATTTTGTAAAAGTGACCTCTATTTGTTTGTTTCAGTTACTTCCTCACGGCCTGGATTCTGAGTCCTTAAAGATAAATATTGTAATGTAATTCAGCCATCCTTACCCTCTGACCTCCCACATTAGGGGGCATCTATTATACCTCAAAATGGAACTTCTCCATTCGAGTGATGACACAAAATTTGTCATCACACAAAAGGACTTAATGGATAGAAGAGCCTTAACAGTATATGTCACATCCCCAACCCTTACTCGGTGGAGAGGACGTGATAACATCTAGAAACCCAGGAAATCTAAGCCCCCATGAACATAATACATATATAAAAATGCATTGAACTTAAAGCATATAAATAGAGAGATGCATAATAAAACATTCATGATATATACAACAAAAGAAATAATTCATTCAACACATTCATGCATTCAACATGTTCATGATACTTTCATAATAATTCATAAGCAAATACAGTTGCAGAACTTAAATAAACGATAATACTTATCTTTGGAGAATCTTGTCCCGCAACCAGCTATGTCATTGCAACGTTCCCCCCAACCATAGGCCGGTGCGCTCTTTAATCTCTCAGCAACACTACCACCCCCAATCTGGGCATGATTTTCCCCAAGGAATAAGGAACACTAGCATACTTTCCCCATAGCCAAGGATACAATAAATCTCAGTCAAGCCAACACAGTTGGGTTTATCAAACTTACACAGGCAGTGGTTTACACTTAGCCAAATTCACATGAGACACATCCAAGCCAACAGATGGGTTTATTAGGCTACGAACCAATCCATCCTTCCAGTTGGGTTTATCACGCTACCAAGGAGGTGGAAAGACTGACTGCTAAGCTAGTGAGATCAACCCTAGAGCTATGAACACCCACACTAGATCTAGCCTGATTTCTAAACAATTACACACCCAACACAAGGAATCATTCCCTTCTCTGCTACACAGTCCCTCAGGCCATGTCTTCCCTTCCAACGCTATTCAGGGAATGCAAAGAAGAAAACCAACCTTCTAGATTGGTCTATGAGGTTCTTTCACACACTAGGTTTATCAAGAAATTCTAGACTCTATTTCCATTCCTTTAATCAATTCAAATGCCAAACATGGATGCACACACAATGATCTCAGTCCTAGGATTTATCAAAACATAGTCGACACGAAGGATTACATATACACACAGAAATTTATGAATTTCTGAACATTGTCAGTGCCAGAATGACTGAGCAAAAATACCAAAAATGAAAATGTTCTTGGTATTTCAAATCAAAGACACAAAATCGGATTCAGGGAATTCGTGTTTAAGAAAACAACTAGCAGACTTGAGAAAACGTGAAAGAAAACAATTCTAAACAGGAAAACCAAAATCGTGAAAGGAACAAATTGCCAAACAGGGGAAATCGTGAAGGGTTCAGACTCAGAATAGCTTTTGCTTGCTTGTTGCTGCGTGAATTTCCAATTAGGTTTCCAAAAATGTTTCTCTCTTCCAAAATCATGAGGGAAGGTGAAACGTTGCCGCATGAGGGAAAGGTGGTCATTTTTTTGGTGTTTTCTTGCTCAAGAAAAATTCTAAAACGTTTTTCCAGAAATGGTGCTCTACCCATTTCCAAATTTCTTCCCTTTCTTCCAATCCCCCATTCCTTCATCCTTAGGAAAAATCATGCCCCCATCTCATTTAGTTGCATTGACATAGCCGGTTGTGGATTTTTAATTAAAAATTACAAATTTAACATGATTTCCTTCTTTTTAATGTTTATCTAGCATAAAAAAAATACCATCAGCCCAACCTTAATTGCCGAAACATAAATACTAAATCAATGGTGGGAATTTTTCCTAGCTCCACACCATGATTATTCACATCATTAATTTAAATGCAACGGGGTCAAAACCGGGGTGTTACATTATAAGAAGTATGGACCCTATATACACAATGTTTAGTCAAGTATAAACAAATTTATATTATGAGTTTTTAACTTGAATACATGACTTTCCTCTTAACAACATGTGTATCATATGTGAGCTGCACATATGTAACCCGCGTATTGATCCCAAAAGTTGAATATGTGAGTTTCCTTAAGGAAACCCACGTACCATATGCAAGTTTACTTCTTGTAACCCACGTATTCCATTAAAAATCATTAAAAATAAAACGTAAATTAATCACAAGGCAATTGAGTTCGATTTGGAAACTACCCCAACTCCTCTAACCACCCTAATCATGTAACTCCTCCTCCTAATGAACAATAAAAGAGGAGAGGGGATAGAGGAGAAGGGGAACATTTGGAGGTAAAGTTATGTTGGAGGATTTCTTTTGGAGAAGATAAGCAAGAGGGATAAGATCTAGGTCTCAAGGAAGCTTGAGTAGGTTGAGGTATATGTAATTGTTCCAAAAACCTCATGAATAAAGAAAGTATTTTCCTTCCATCTCTATTGTAATGCATGTTTCAATTGTTTATGGAAATGATCTAGATTGTGATTTGGATAGAAGTCGCAGTCGTTATATATGTTCATATTTCATATTTTAAAACAATTTAAGGTGTTTTGAAGAAGCTTATTTCTTTGTTGCAGGTATTGGATCTTTGGATTAAAGGAGAGTTTGAAGAGAAGATCAAACTAGGATCAACCTTCAGAATAAGGTGCGTCCTCTCATGCACTAATCTTTTGCTTTAATATATTATTGTATAATCTCATCTGTATATAAATAGAGCCCTTAGTATGTTGGTGGCCTCAAAACCTAGCCATAGGATGAATTCTGTAGCCCACCTATAACTGAAAAATAAACATTTTTTATTTTTTTTGAGAAAAACATTATGTTAAAAGTTATTGTGAATTTTTTATGACCAAGGATGGTCAAGGATGACTATAATTGAATATTTTATTTATCTAAATAATTAAAAGAAGAGACACCTATCCAAATAAGACTGTTGAAGAGTGTTCACTAGCCCACTAGGAGGAATGATCTGTTGTAGAAGGCCAAATGACAAGTGGAAGCAATATCATTCACTTTCTAGCTGTTGTAGGAGGAAAAATCCCTAAAATTGTGGTCATGCTCCCTAAGAAGAGGAATTGAGTAGTTGGCTCATTTAATTGCAAAACTAACCCAAATACCTAGGAAAGCATATATATACCATCTAATTGAGCAGGAGTCTCACTACATTCTATTCCAAGTGATTAGAGCCTTGTGAATTTGCTGAAAACTGAAAATTCAAACACACAAGAAGAGATTGATGAGGGGATAACTAAAGTGAAATTGCTGAGAGCTAAGTCTGCTAGTGAGTTTACTAATTTGTAGATATTTCTGTGTGGGATGTAACACAAAATCTTCATCAAGGTGGTTTCATGAACAGGCTCGTGGGTCCTAAAGCAAGTGACCTTGGTTGCTTTTAGGAGATGGTTGAGAGGAACGATCTTCTTTGGGTGTTTGTCCCCCTTCAACAATTATCCAGGTTCTAAGATGTTTTTTTATTATCTGTGAATTTATTTCATATCTGTATCTGAAGGTTTTACGAATGTTGAGGGATTCTCTAAACAAGTAAATATTACTAAATTAGAATATCTTAGCTAGATTTTATTTATGTATAATATTTTATAAAGAATGCTACAGTTTTTCTTCTTACAAATTTTAATGGAAAAATTGTAGATGTATGCATATAATATTATAAACAATTATGAGTTATTGTACTAACCTTCTTAAGCTTAATTTCCTTTACATTCATATATTTTTATAATCATTGTTAAGTAAACAATGAATTTGATTCATGTAGTTCTTATTTTAAGATAGTTCCCATAACAAATTAAAATTACCAAGTTTTCCAATCAAAGTTCGAAATCTCCAACAAGTAAACTCTCTTATCACATATTATAGCCGATAGATTTATTAGGATATTACAGTATTTTAATTCATATAATTATAAAGTGCTCTGTTCAACACTAAGCTTTAGGAACAAAGTTATAATCATAAGTTCTACAACTATTATCTAGTACTAAAACCCTTTTAAAATTTAAAGAACATCATCATTTTCAGCTGAAAGGATTAATCTTCTAGAGAAGTCAAATGAGTGTTAAACTTACTCATCCAAAACCTACAAAGAGGTCGAATAAACACCCCACATGTTCTTATTCTCAAATACTATATATATCTATAAGTAAAATATTACATAACTAATTAGATATTATTTAAATTTACTAACTAAACTGTATTTCAGAGTTTCAATTGTAAAGGCCAATAACCACAATATTTTCCTTCACAAAATTGTCATTATAGTATTAAGAATAGTGGCATATAAATTAATACACAAACAAGTTAAGGAATGAACAAGTCGAGGGTTCAAACCCTGTAAACATTTACATTATAAATTTCTACAGTCGAAAGGACTTTGTTCCTACAACTAGGGTTAGGTAAAATTGAAAACATAGTTAAAAACATTAACAACCACTATTACACAATATTTTCATAACCAAATTAACTTAATCGAATTTCAAAGAAAACAAACCAATTCCATTGATCGATTGCAAACCCTTTGTTGTAGGCCGTAAGCATTTATAGTTTCCAATTGTAAAATCTATTAAAAATAAAAGAAATGATAGTCAAACCATTAAGAGTAAAATGTAACCTTGCTTACAACACTATCGATATTTTGTCAACGCAACAGCCTTACGGCTTAAAACATTTATCCTGCAATTCTCTTGACACAGAAACACCCTATTTTATATAAAAATGAACTCAACAATGCAATGGCCTCACGACCTTAAAATTTCAAAATACAGTAAAAACCCTCACAAGAATTTTTATAACAGAAATCAAAACATTTACAACTTCAAAGTGATAGTTGAAAGACTGCACTTAACGCTAAAAAAAAGAATTAAAAGATAAGAACTTTGTAGAATCTTGATTTATAATCAATATCAGAACTAAATAAAAGCATTACATTACCGTACCATTCAGACTTCACGGTTAGAAGGAGATCTCTTACAAAACCAACTGTAAATTCCTTAAGGCAGAAACCATAAGAGGGTTTACCACTGAAACTGAAGAAAATGCATAAGAACCAAAGACTCCAGACCCAGGAGAGTGTTGACCTAGCCATATAGCCACAAGGAGAAAGGAATACAGTTAATATGTCTTACCAGGACCATGCTTCCACTTCCACGAAGGTCGGTTCGAATCACATGTAGCAACCACAACCAGAAACTCCTACAAACAATCAGTGCAGAGGTCAAATATAGATTTAAAAATATTTCTAGAACAATAAAGAACATTAACGCAAAAAGTTTTAGAACTTACTCTTTTTAACTTCATAGAGTCGTCGATGGAAACAAGGACCAAGACAAGAACTTAGTTGTTTCAGCAATCCATCACCAGCAACGCAACACTGCTGAACCAGAGCCAACCCGTTTAACAATGCTGGATGGTGTTGAGGGCCGAGAGCCTCAGCTCCTCCACCATAGTTTACACACAGTAAATACACAAAGTAACACGATGGAGACATTAGAGGAAATTTCAACTCAAAATGGGCCTTTCAACCCTAATTCAAATTCCATGTCATAATGTGTTAGCCAATGAAATTGCTTTAAATTTGAAATACCGTATAGGTATTAAACAAATTTTTAATATAAATTTGGGGATAGCTATCATAAAAAAAAAAACTACTTTTTTTGTTCATATTTTTGACATATCTCCTTGTGTTTTTACTCAAATTTTGATCGAGAGAGATCATTTCTGCATCCAACGAGTACCCACTATGCATACTTTTAACGGACCCTACTACCCCAAAAACAAGAAATACTTGAAATACCCCACTCATCACTTTTTTTAAGGGATTTCTTATTTTTGGGGTAGAGGGATTCGTCAAAAGTATGCAGAGTGGGTACTCGTTGGCTTCGGAATTTGATTCTGCATTCAATGAGCTCTCCTGAATGAAATTTGAGTAAAAACACAGGGAGATATGTCGAAAATACAAACAAAAAAGTAGTTTTTTTCTTTTCTTCCTCCAAAATTAATAAATATTATTTTATTATTTTAACTATTATTTTATTATTTTCCTTAGGAGGCCCATTTTGAGTTGAAATTTCCTCTAATGGACTGAGTAACGCAACGCAAAGACAAGTGAATACATTGCAGAGGTGAATTAAACCCTTAGGGTTTATGAAAAGACAAGTGCTCACTAGCTGGAGGCTGTGAGGCTTCACGTGGCTCTCATCAATGCCACTTGGTTTTCAATTTTCAACCCAAACTCCATAGTTTCAAAACCATAGGACATCACCTTTGATGCCACCATATATTCTTTATGCTTGTTTTATTATATGGTAGGAGAAAACCTTGTATAGTCAAGTGCACAGTTCAATACTTAGGGATAGTTTGTGTTCCCTTAGCATAGTTAGGGCCTTTTTATCTTTAGCTAGGATTTATGTGTGTTACCAACACAAGGTAATCTCTCCACTGCTAACACCTGCAAAAGGTATACGCATGGTTTTGCATTAGCCCAAAATCTAAGTAAGACTTGTAACAAACCTTTTCCTTGGCATCTTAATAGGACTTACAAGTTATTCAAAACATATCCAATAAGCACACCAACTCTAACTATCCATAAGTAAACACAACATTCTTTCGTGTCTTGATAGAAAATAAACCAGCTCAGTATAGCGATATGCTGTATAGGTAAAGCTTTTCGTAGCTAAGTGATCATGTTCAATAAATAAAGCACTAACACAAATGAAAATTTAGATGAAGGAGTTAGTATGGATTAGTTACATTATGTAATTGTAGTTAGATCTTCATATAATTTTTTTTTATGAATTTTTCGAGATGTTACATTAACAACACTCTTGCAGCAGTTGTGTTTACTTTATTTCAATTATGCTAAATGATTCACTTGTTGTAGAACATTATATGTACAAATGAACTTGTTTTCTAATAATACTGTAGTTGAGGATCAACATGTGATTGAATTTTCTTCATTTTCATGGTTAAATTTCCCTCTTCCCCACAATTTGATTCAACTTTACCTTATTAGAAGTAGAATTGGATTTCTAGGTAGATTGTAAATAACATGTTAGTATTTAGAATTATAATTATTTTTGAAGACATGCATATATTTTTCATGATACCTCACAAGCGTACAATCCATAGGTTGAAAATTAAATGCACTTTCAAGCTAAGTACCTTGTTAAAATTAATACATTGTATAGTAATGTCGTCATTTTTGGTGTTGTTGTCAAGGAAGTGTCAAGGGTTTAAGAAGTTATTATTTTTCTAAATTAGATAACACATGGTAAGGGGATTTGCACCATACAAATTTTCAGCATACCTCCTTTCAAGGTCTCATATGAAGTGTTTTTCATTAAACACATAGATGCATGAATAGAGATAGAAATCCAAGAGCATGACACTACGATGTAGTAAGAACCCCTTTCCATACTAAATCTATGGTAGGAGAACTGGTGAGAGGAGAAATAACATGAAATAATTCCAATTTACATCCAATTATAGGTAATTATGGATTCTAATCATGTTGCTTCATAATTAAGCTTTACAGTAGAAGTAGATCTTTTCCCTTTTCCAGTAGAAACTATGCAACTTAGAGGATGCAATTAATGGACAAGAATCTCTCAAATACCAAGAGAATCCATTCCAAGAACTAGATCACTCTATCCCTTCTAAAGAATCAGTAACATTTGGACAACTAAAAAATTGGAAAACAAATCCTTTGAGAAATATGGTTAATCAAGAGGGAGAGGGTTCTAATGGGAAAGATACCATGACTTCATGTTTCCAATTTAAGAATATGATGGGACACTTCAAATTAAGAATATTCCACCAGTTTCTCTATTGAACTTTCATAGTATATCTAGTGAGGACCCTAATACTTTTCTCTTTGAGTTTGATGTACTTTGTCATAGTTATGACTATTTCTTATATGCCCAAAACCTAAAGTTATTTCTAGCCACTCTCAAAGAAGCATCACTTCATTAGTTTGGGACTTGGGGGGAATAGTATCTAAACATGGGATGAGATGCATCAAGAATTCTCAAGAAATATCGATGCCACTATAATAATAGAGATCCAAGTGAGGATTATTTAAGGTGATCCATAAAGAAGACAAAATTTTGGAGGATTATGTTGAGAGATTCCAACATAATCTCTAAACATCAAAACAATGTCAATTGGATTAGGATACTCTTCAAGCTATTATTCATTGAGGCATTTGAGATGACTATATTGATGTGTTACATCTAATGGGAACTAGGGATATTTACCAATTATGTTATGAGAACATTTTTTATCTGTGTAGATGATATTCAAGAGGAAATTCAGATCATGGTAAAGGTCCTAGAATTGGTGCTACTAGAACCTTGAATCAGATGAAGGAGGATCTACTTAGGTTGAAATTGGTAATTTGTTGGAAAATTTTAATACTAATATTCGTAGTTCTTTGAGCTCGCAATTTGATATATTGTAGGCCAAAAAAGAAGTAGGCAGAAGTAGAGATGGGTTTTTACATATTTTTTTCCAAGTGTAAGAAGAAGAATCCCCTCGAGGATTGTCCATTAATTGATGTTGAAATCTGTAGAATTCAATAACAACACCATGCTACTGACAACTACCCTTCCCTTCAAAGACTCAAATTTATATAGAAAGGAACTAATGAAGGGATGGGACATATTTGTTTCATTTCTCATAAGTGACCTTGGAAACCTCACCCTTCAAGTATGGTTCAAGATACTTCTTCATCTTATAATTATTTTTGAACTAACCATCCAATACAATATCCTTCTCAATTTTGGTATTCCTCCATGCCATGGAAACCATGTACACCTCAACAAACCCAAGACCATCAATGGACATGGATTTGGAGGGATTTTCCATATGGATCCCAACAATAATAGGCCACCACACAATTTCCCCAACAACAACTATCAATGCCTTGGTAGCAGCAATTACAATTACTTTCTAACAACCCTCCAACACAACCACAATTACATGTCCATCCAACTACTAATCCAAAAAAATAAAACAACTCAATCCACTTACAACATTGAGTTGTCTATATTTCCTACCTATATCGTCTATCCTAAATAATTCCAAGATATATGGTTATGATTAAGGAAATTACTCAATAACTATACCTCTTTAATCATCATAGACGATTATGTAGAGGGAGTACAATATATAGTATAAAATATTTTGCAAAAGATCCATTTAATTCACCTACCACACCACAACCTACTTCTCAAGAAGCTTGAAAACAACAAAAGTTTGGGGTTGCATAGCTTCCTCCCTATCTGGAGAGATTAAGTTTCGACAAACCCCTTACCCATCCTGAGTTTGATTTTCTAGGGGAGTTGAGAATGTGTGTGTCAAGATCCCTTTGTTTGAAGCATTCAAGGATGTTCTAATTTATTCCAAAGATTCCTAAGGATTACGCCTAAAGAATATTGGTAGGAAGAAGAAATTCCCTCAAGTTGTCCATATGTTTGGCCATATAGAAAATTTGATGCTTGGGAATGTCTTTACTACTAATTATACCAATCCCGGGAGCCTTATTGTTATTGTTCACATTAACAATGTTTATATCTCAAACACTCTTAATTATGTAGGGGCTTACATAAACATTATAAATAAAGAAATAATAGAGAAAGTAAAATTTTTAAATCTATGACAAACTCCTATAGTAATTTAGCTACATACCCAATCCATATTCAAACCTAAAGCCATATTAGAAGTATATATTGTAATTTCCATAGATAGTTCCTGGGAGTGTCTAGCATATTTTATGGTCATGCAACCAAATTTTAGCCTTGAATTTTATCGATTAGTCCTAGGAATACCATGGCTAGATACTAGCAATGCTTATAATGGTTGTAGATCATGGAAAATGATAATAACCCAAGGAAATCCAACTAAAAATCTCATTTTGTATCCTCCTATCAATCCTAGTAATGATCACCATACACCAGTTTGAGTAGGAGTCAAGGATAATGATGAAGAGAATGCTTCACAAATAGCTACCCTAGATAGATTGGTCTTATATAAGGGAGAAACCAAGGATGGCATGATCAACAACTTAATCATAGATGTGAGTTCATTCCAGCTACAAGATTTCACATTTTTAAATTATATACTGGATTAGAATATTTAAAAAATTTGTTTAATGGTTTCTCTCCTTATAGTTAGACTATATGCCTTATTCATTTTATGCCATAGAAAAGTATTTCAACCAACCTATGCAGATCAACCTAGAAAAACATTGAATATCAAATCTATGTTGTATCCTCTATACGAGGAAAATTGCGTGTCTTATTACAAGACCATAGTGGTGCACTCACTTGGGAATACACTGGCATGAGAGTACTTACATCTTGACTTGTGTATTCACCATATTTACACAAATGATGATTCCCGACCTATTCGAAAACCCCAAATCTAGATGAATCCTACACTATGAGAGATAGTGAATGAAGAACTACAAAAGTTTCTCAACATTAATTTTATTTAACTTGTTTATGACAGTTAGTGGGTATCGATACTCCTAATCATTTCTAAGAAAATGGGAACCAATGAATTTGTATAGATTATGGTGAAATTAATAAATCACTTTAAAATACCATTTTCGACTAACCTTCATAGACCATGTTATGGATACATTGGTAGGTTTAAAGTATTTCTCTTTCCTTGATGGATTCGATCGATATAAACACATTCATATTTTCCTTGAGGATCAAGGAAAAACTACTTTTACCTATCCACAAGTAATCGTTTCTTACATTATTTCTTTTTGTACTTTGTAATGTCCTAGATACCTTTCATGCCAGATTTTTTGACTTTATACATGATCGTGTAGATGTATATATGTATAATTTTACTTTCTAATAAGGTACCACATTTCTGGAAGTTTTGACTAATTTGGGTAAAGTACTTAGGAGATGTCAAGAAAAAAAAAAAATTCATAGTCATGAGAACTATCATATGTGATTAACTAAAGGGATTGTTCTTGGACATCATATTTTCCTGCAACTATAAAGATGGACCCTGTGAATATTGAGGTAATATATGTGCTTCCTACACCCAAAACTAAGAGAAAGAAAAAATCAAGCATAATTAGCATACCCCAAAGAGAAAGTTAAGGATGATCCAAGATTTTAGGATGAGTAAAAAGTGAGTTTCCTGATCAAGAGAGATATGGCTAGCCAATAGCTCAAATTCTTGATATATGTATGTTGTTATGAGACCAATGACTAAACCAACAACAAGGTTGACTAGATCCAGTTAATTCAACAACATTATTTACAATGTCTATTGAATCAATGTTGTCAATTACATAAAGAACATATTCAATGGCGTATTCTATTGATGTTGTTGCTACCCCCACTAATTCTAAACAAGCAACCCTTACTTAAGCAAATTATCCACCAACCTAGAAATTTCAACCACCATTACAAAATAATAATAATAATAATATACCTCTATATTAATTATGATGTGATTTGTCCGCATGGGTGTGCCTCATTGTCGGTTCAGTTGTTATGAAGTCACTTGTTGTAAATTGAAGGTCATGAGTTCAAATCCCGCCCAAAATTACTTGTGTCCCATGTCTTGCAGTGGGTGTGGGGCACCTAGGGGTATAGTGGTAGTAGGAATGGATCCCTGGACCCCATGTCACACGAGTACCAGCCCAACTCCAGTTGTCGATTCCCCTAGTTACAAAAAAAAAATTATGATGTGATTTGTCACCCTATTCGTTGGATGTAGCTTGGGTGGTTGGGAGGAATGATTATTACTCTCCCCACCCAGGTTCAAATCTTGTAAGTGACATGATGCTCTTGTTGAGCACCTTTGTAATAAATGAGTGGATTATGTAATATGTGGCTCAACATGAGTAGTTTTTATCCATGGATTCTATAGATTGGATGACTGGCATCATCTCTAACCATGAGACTCCTCCACCTCTATGTATGTGTGTTATTTATATCCAAAAGTGTGAATGTGTGGACTTGGCTAAACAATCCTAAAAATAGAAAAGAAACATTAAAATGATCCTAATAATTGGCAAGCATAACCACTAAAATCCATGGGCCACCAACAACATATCACATGCAATTGGAGGACACCATCCCAACCACTGACATGTCTTGAACAAATAAACTGGGTCTGAGTAAATGGTGGAGAATTTGAGCTACCTAGTTTGTCATTGTAGAAACTTCTTACTGTGACATTCTTGTAGATAAATGGAGGATGGATTATCCTGGTAACTAGAATGTCTTGAATGGTTAGATTTGTTTGGAGTAGATGGTAGATCATACCACCTAGCTTGTCATCATAGAGACTTCTTACTTTGACTTCTTTTTCCATTATAAGTAGGGACTTGTCACTACATGGCTTGCCTCTTTCATTTTCAAGTTAAAAATGCATGCTCTCTTGAGTTATTGTAATTGTTCTTCTACAACCCCCCAAAAATACACAGGAATGGATGGAAATTGCTAATTATTAGAAATTGTTCTTCTAGAATGCAGCTTTGTTAATAGATTAATGAGGAAAGCATTGATCTTTGCAATAACAAGAAGGTCGAGGGAATTTGAGAGAGATTAATTATGTAAAAGGAAGAGGGGTTTTGTATGCTTTCTTTATTGTGTTGAGAGCAACTTTCTACAACCTAGTGTTATGGAGATGTGTTAATTCCATGCTTAAGATGCAAATGGTGCATGCAATAAAAAATATATTTGTCTATAGGCCCTTAATAAAATATTTCAATAATCTTATAGAGCTGTTAAATAACATTTAATATATTATACCAAGTACTAAAGATATTCTTCATGTGGCTATTTCTAGTGGTTTCAAATAAATAAAGTTTACATAATAATCATGATGTCTCATTCAAGGGAAGGAAGGCTAGGAGAATTCTTAGTCCATCTATGCCAAATGTTTCCATAAAATATATATCTAGGTATCTTAATAGATTCAAGTATTTCCACACCTATAGGTATATAGTTCAAATGGATTGGAGTTAATAACAACAACAATAATAATGATCCATTTTAAGGTTACAACCTAATCTTACACCAAATAGATGTCCTTTAATCTTTGAAGAAAAGACATGTTATTAAGCATTAAACCCACTCAAAGTGGTAGATTACAAAAATAACTCTATAGTTTTTTCATTTATTGTGATATGTATAAATGTGCATACATCTAAAATAGAAATCTAAAAAAAAGTCAAATATGTGAAGAATGTAAAAAAATAATACCTCCATAAATTTGATCCTCTTTATATTTATAAATTCTAAATTAAAATGAATTTTAAAATTTAAAATAGTTAAATATACTTTAAAATTTTATATTTAATATATAAAATAATATGCATATATTTTTAATTCTGAATTAAAATGAATTTAAAATAGTTAAATATATTTTAAAAATTTATATTTCATACATAAATAATATAATTTTCTTAATATTTTTATTTTTATTTTTATAAATAACCTATTTAATCTATTTTATAAATGTAACCGCGTCTAGTTTTATAATATCACCTTTTTCTTTTCCAACAATTCTATAATATCAACTTATAGATTTACGTTTCACATGACATGAATGTTTATAAGATTGAGCTTTTAGTTTTTCCAATTTTAATTATAATGTTTTCTTATATAAATGATTTATAAAAGCATTATATATAATATATATATTATTTGTTTATTGTTTCAAGTAGTGAGGTGTTTTATAGTTTAATATGAGGGATTATAAAAAATAAAAATAATAAAAAAATTTATATCTATTTATAAAATA
The DNA here is from genome assembly GCA_001517045.1 of Pseudotsuga menziesii. Taxonomy (NCBI): domain Eukaryota; kingdom Viridiplantae; phylum Streptophyta; class Pinopsida; order Pinales; family Pinaceae; genus Pseudotsuga; species Pseudotsuga menziesii. The sequence continues at coordinate 209,817 of LPNX010220288.1, forward strand.
AAAATTTAAACCAAATAAAAGATGATTAAAAAAAGACAATTCAAAATGGAGGAAGAAGTTTTGTCACATAACCTAACATAATATTAGGGTGCAAAAATAAAATTTACATGTTAGCTAGTACTTGATAGCTTTGGGTTTAAGATGGATCTATGTTGGTTGTCCAATTTGGGGGAGATGTCATGTAACCGTAAAGTTATGTTAAAAAAATAAAAAAATTAATAGAGATGTCCCCTTAAAAACATACATCATGTGCACTCATTAAAAAAATTAATAATCAAATCAACATAGATCACAAAGGGATAAAAATATTATAAAGAAAATAAACCTTAATATAAAAATAAAAATATTATTTTATTTTAATTAGAGCAAAAAATGAATCAAAATATGAAAATAAAAACAAATTCTCACGAGCTCCATAGTGAAACATGGTAGGGTGTTAGACAATTGCTAAAACATTATGGGTTGAGAGAATTTTGTGGGGCCTCTACCTTTTAGCCTTATCACAATAAACCAATGTATGGTTAGAATTTGAGAGGGGATAGTACAAAACTTACCTCCTAACCATCAAGTCATTGGTCCCTCAAAGTATTCCATTTTTTTTTTACTCTCCTCTTCCTTTAATCTTTTAAGAATATAATTGTGAAATGAGAGAGCTCAAAACTTACCTCCTCACCATTAAGGCATTGATCCCTCAACATATTCCATAAAAATATTACCCTCTTCTTCTTTTAATCTTTTAAAAATACTAATGTAAAAATCCCATTATTAAAGAACATTTACTTCTCCATATATGTTTATGGAATTACCAAATTCTCACAGGCTACATAATGAAATATGGTAAGGTATGGACAATTGTTAAAGAATCATGTGTTGATAAAATTTTGAGACAAGCTTACTTTTTAGCCTTATCACAATAAGCTAATATCTCATTAAAATTTTGAATTCTAGTAAAGAAAATGCAAAAGTCACCTCTTCACTTTCAAGTTGTTATCTTATTCTTTTAAATTTAAACTTTAATTTTTTGATATTTTAAAAATACCAATATGAAAATGACATTTATAAAGATTTTCACTTCCCATATATGTTATGGAATTGAAAAAACAATAACGGATTTCTCTTTTTCTTTCTAGACAAGGTTTCCAAATGCACCCAACACACACTAGATTTTTGGAGAGGTTTTTCACACTCACGAGTCACGACTTTAGTTTATGTGATTTGCGCCGCCCAAGGCACGACTTTACATGAGATTTTTCTGCAAAGGAGTTGGGTCAAAATATACATCTCATTTTTAGCCGAAAAATAGTAGCTATACCGAATTTAGAAGATTCCGTAGGGCCATATCTCCTTTTCAAAGGCGTACTAACCCTCGCTTTCCAAGGAACCGACCAAAAGAAGTTTTCAAAAGTATGTTTTTGACTTGGAAGAAATAGATGTTAGAAATCGGAATTCACGGACCAAAACCCTTCCTTCCAAAGACGCAACCACTCACCAAAAGACCGTCGAGTAAGGTATTTTTTTTTAAATTTCCGAGTCAATAGGGCTCATCACTAAGTGCTTCAATTTTCAACACACAAGATGTGCCTTGTTCCGGAATGTTCACACTTAGCCCTCTTTCTAAGGATTGCCCCCTTTCCATAGGAAATAAATAGCATACCCTCAAAGCGGGGGAAATGAAACACCGAAAACAACTTCTATATGTTTAAAAAAAATGAGGTACACGTATGGAGGGAGAAGATGACGTGTGCCTGTTTTGAGTGGGTGATTTCAATTATCAAAAAGAAAAGCACGAGGTTTAGCCCAATTGAGTTGGGGTTAGAGAGTGGAGTGGACTGGACTTTCTCCAAGGACAGGCTTAAAAAGGGCTTGAACGCTCAGCAAGCCAAAGGTTCAAAGGTCCTTGCTCATTTTTGTTTGTTGTCGCTGTGTTTCGATCCCACGACTTCTCTGTCACTACTTTTCGATCCCAAGCACGTGCCTTTCGGGAATAATGATGAGTTGCAGGGAGGGCGAGAATGTGTGTGATTGTCGTCGGTATTGAGATAAAGAGGTTTGATGGTCGAAACGACTTAGCGGCATTGCGTGGTGGAATTGTGTGCGGTGTTATCCACCTGAATGGCACCTCTCCGTCCAAGTGCCGACATTCCTTATGTTGGCACACAAAAGGACATTTATGGATTGAAGGTTGCCTAAAACACTATAGATGGGCATATTATGAACTACATTTATCATCCATCCAGCAGGTTATTTTTACCTTTAAATATGTCAAGTGTTGTACGCGCCTCTTCCTATATGCAACTCGCGTGTTGTATGCGAGTATCGATTATTGCATCTCGCATATAGATTTGTACGCGGGTTACCCTTAGAGCAACTCACGTGTCATACGCGAGTTTCCAGTATTAATACCTATGTACACCTTCCTTCGACATTAAAAATAATAAATCACGATTATCTGAGATTTGTTAAGCCCTTAACCATAATCACCTTGACTGTCTCAACCTCCTCAATCCTCGAAACTGCCTTATTTCACCAAGTATAAATAAAGTCCTTGGGGAGGGTATTAATGAAGGATACTTAGAGAGCAAAGTTATGCTGGTGGAGTCTATTCAGAAGTCTTTGGAGCAATGGAACTTAGAATCCTTTGGTTATAGAGGAGTCCTTGTCTCAGGCGTTGGGTTGTAATTTGAACTCATTCACTATTGTTAATAAAGAGAATCCTTCTTCCAGATGTTTCTTGAATATCTTTCATGTATCATGGTTTGATGAATACTTATGATTAAGCACTGTGTATATGATTTATCTGACCTATTTTATATACATGTATTATCTTGCACTTGGAGGATTTGCTCTTGACAGGTGAAGGAGAAGCATCCCAAAAGGCTTTGGAGGAGAAGCAGAGCGGAAGATAACAAAGCTAGGATCAACCGTCGTATATCGGGTGAGTCTTTTCTATCTTCCTATTTCCTTTTCTGTACTCACAAGGTCGATTGCCTGCAAGTTTTATGAGTATGTTGGTAACCCCAGACCTTCGGTTATAAGATGTTTATTCCTGTACAACAGAACTGGCAACTCCGCTGGGGAGCTCAGACTACTGTAGGTTGTTTCTGTCACCCCTGACCAGTCTTTGCTTTGAAGTTTGTATGTGGTATTTTATCCTGGTTCATACTTATCATAGTGTTTGAAAGCCTTGTGGATTTTTCTTTTTTTTGAGAAAATTTTTGTACCTGTACACAGGTTGCTCTGCTACACAGTCGCATACAAAGGCCTGCATACACGGGTTTCTCTCTTGGACAGTCACGTACAGTACGTGAGTTTCCCTTATACACAGTCGCGTACAAGCCTAGAAATAGGAATTTTTAGGTTAGGGTTTGCTTGTCCCTGTATTTATGTAATTCATGTTTGGTAGTTGGCTTTCTTTCTGGACACTGTGCAGTTAGTTTGAAGACCTTGTTGACCACATTTGGAGCTTTCTTGTAAAGCCCTTAGTTTTCTTGCGTTTGGATTGTCTTCTGTTGGCATCTTGAAGTAGGTTGGCCTGTTTGGGGTATAGGTTGAAGTGCTTTTGTCCGAATCAATGATCAGGGTTCTGGGCATTTTTTTTCCAGTCTATCTTCCGATAGTGGTTGGTTTGCCACTTATCTTTGTGATTTTATAGTGATTTCTTGTCATTATGCACACCCAAGCTAGGGTTCCCGTCTCCCTTTGTTGGTTGATTCTTGGTTTTATTGACCTGTTTACTTCAGCTTGCTTATTTTATACAGTTGATTTGATCCAAGTATACTCAAGTTTAGTGCATTTTAGGTGCATGGTAGGGTTTGAGCATTTTAAAAAATGAAAAGAAAAAAAATTTCAAGCTTTTGCATTTACTTTTGCATAAGTAGTTTTCATTTCAATTTTAAAATATAATCTCAAAAACTACAAAAAACATAGTCTTAGTTTCTCTTTATCGCTTGCATTTGTTCATCAATATATATTTACAAAAAGAAAAAGAAGTTTTAGTGGTACTTTGCTTTGGAAAAATACACCTTTACTTTTTATTTCTTATCGAGTCAAAAACACCATAGTTCATCACTCCATTTCCATTTGAGTAAGAAAAAGCCCTTTAAAATGAACGCAATAATTAAAATTTACTAGTAATTTTTATTTTTGGGGGTCTTTCACCTGCTAGCTTAGGCTAGACTTGTGGGATAGGAAGTGTAAACTTCCCATAAGTTTTAAAATTCAGACATAGTGTATCTTTCTTTAGGTAAATCCTTGAATTTATCAATTGTGTTTGAGAAGCTCCTCTCAAAAGGGAGTCAAGCACGAGGCCGCGTGGAGGCATTGGACTGAGGAGATAACCCTCCGATTCCTTGTCAAAATGTAAATCAAGACTTTTACGCATCTGGAGCTTCTGTCCTAGACATAGTTTCGGGTTCAGCTACCCTTCCCATGCGTACGAGTCAGGCTTGCGACTGTCACCCCAAACTGTTGGTATAGCTAAGGTAGCCTTTAGTCTCTTGACATTTAGGGTTCATACCTAGGTAAACTGGAAGGCTATTTCTGGTTCACCTTGGACGGGCTTGGAAGGTAACCCTTGTTGTAAGTATAGGAGGGCGGTGGGTGATTCCTCCGCTTGTGCCTAAGAACCACTTCAAGGACGCCAAGTAATCGTTCTTCAGCTTTCTTCGGGAAAGCACATCTTTCACCCTTGATTGATTGTTTGAGGCTTTAGGATTTTTATAGTGTATGCTCTATGGTTTTGCTTGTGTTTAGTTGGACTTAGGGTTTGATTTGTCAAATTTTCAATCATGGAGGACCAACCTATAAGAAGGTCAAGAAGGTTGTGAAACCTTCCTCCTCTCATCACATTGGAGCCTCCACCTCCACCCCAAAGGAGGAGATTAGACATGGACGGTTCATTTGAACCGGTAGGAATAAGTGAAGTTCTAGGTGACCCAGAACTTATAGTTAACCGTTTTGATCTTGATACAGTTGAGATAGAAGACTTGCAGACTGATGAGTTTGCAAGAAATTTTAACACACCCTTGACTGATTTAAACGATCCTATGATCGTTCAGGTTAGACCTTTTGATTCACTTGTTTTAGGTGTCCCTGTGGGTAGGATTATGTCTTCTGTGGGAGAAAGTTCTTTTTTGTTCACCTCAGCCGTCCCAGTTGAAGGGGTACTACCTCCCCTGGTAAGTGCCCCTAGATCTAGTATACCTTCTAAGCCTTTGACTCCAGCGAGCCGGGTGGTTCAACCACCGGTTCACTCAAACCTAGCAGGTACTTCTGGTGATATGGTTACTGGGATCCCTAGTATACCTACTGTTCCTTATTCCTTTTTCATATACTACCCAGAGTGGTCCGGTAGGATCTCCTTTGAATGGGGGGCACATTCCTCCATCCACTCCATACGTAGGCCCATCACCTTCCTATGTAGGGGTGCAATTTGGGAACAACACCTCTTATGGTAAAAGTTTCCAAACTCCAATTTCGGTTCCGTTTACGAGCTCTCCCTTTTTGTTCTTTAACGGAGGGATACCGACTCCTGTCTTTCATACCACTGTTTCTATTGGGATGGTCCGAACTTCTTATACTGCACCTCCCACACACAATCCTGTGGCTTATGGATGGAATCCATTTCAGAATAATCTACCCACTTCTCAATCGGTGGTAGGGGGAAACCCAACTTTTACCTACGGGCATTCGGAGGCAGGTCCCTTTAATCCCCAAGCTAGCACGTTTAGTACCCTGGTTCGACCCAAAATTCTGTTCCTGGCAACTTTAAACTTGCCAGATTTGTTAAAGTTGATGAATGACCCAGTGAGGTATGACCCCTTATGGCCACCTGTTCCCACCAAATTGCCATCAGACATCCCTAAATTCGAGGGCAAAGTTGGTGAAGATCCTAGGGCTCATGCCACTACATTCCATTTATGGTGTTCTTCGAATTCACTGAATGAAGATTCAGTTAGGTTGAGGTTGTTCCAGAGAACCTTAACAAGTACCGTGGCAAAATGGTATATTGAACTGCCTTCTGCTACTTTCAGTAGTTTCTGGGACTTGGGTAGTGCATTTCTTAGCCACTTTCAGCTTCCGGTCCGATATGATTTCAGAACATACTTGTTGTCTACCTTTAGGAAGAACAAGGCTACCCACATCTCGGATCACATCCAAGAGTGGAGGAGGTGGAAGAGCCTTATAAAAGCCACTATCCCTCCTGAGTTCCTTCTAGAGTGGTTCCTTAAATCCCTGTTGCCCTACATATCTAAGGACGTATCCACCTCAGGAGTGATGAATGAAGAAGAAACCATTCTTAGGGCCCAGCAACTGGATTTGATTTATTCACAATCTAGGATCTTGTATGAGATTATCCCTGAGGCATCGAGGCCTATGCACGATGCAGAGAAGCCTAATCCTGGACCCCATGCCGATGGTGTGGTTGGGTCCGTTAACTCTCCCACCGTAGAGTCTTTGGCTAAGAAACTTCATTAGTTGTCCATCAAGCAGTCTACGACGGAGGCAGCAAAGGCTACCCCCTCCCCCCAGAGTGCAAATGTTTTTGCACAAACCTCTCAAAAGAGCAATCAGCAGCCCGGCGGGAAGAAAAAGAGAGGAAAGAAGGGAGAGGGAAACTGAAACAAGCAGAAGCCCGCGAACAATGCTGATGGGGGCAAGAAAGAAAAGAAGAAGACTCAAGTTCCCGTGTAAGTTGTGCCACGAGGACCACCTTACTCACCTTTGTCCCATTATGGACCAATCCCAGAAGCTGCTTAAGGCTCAACAATCGACTGTCCTGAAGGATCCTTTTCCCCAAGGACATAACTCTGCCTCAGCTTCTAATGTAGTAGGGGGCACTCAAAATGCCCCTAACCCAAACTATATCAACATGGTTCAATCTTCGACTTTGTTGCAGACAAGGAATAAAAATTATGAGAAAGAGACTCCTGAGAAGGGTAAAGCTGTAGGTGAAACTTCTAACTCTCTCACAATAGAGAAGCCTGCTGAAACTATGTCAAAGATACCAAAAGGTGTCTTCAAGAAGACCTTGCATAACCCTAACACTAAGGCTGCTTCAAACTACTCCGTGGTTGAAGATTTATCCCAAACACCATGTGCAATGTCAGCCTTAGAGGTGTTACAGAGTTGTCCCACTCAGTGGGATGCTCTCTTAGCAGCTTTAGGTAGCATGGATTCGTCGAGTCTCATGGTGAAGTTTCATTTGTCTGATGTTAAAATTATCCTACCTTACCATGTAGCCTTATCAATAGATGTCATCCATGGTGGAAAGACCATTGGAAGGGTAGTTGTTGATGAGGGTTCTTCTACATGTGTTATGTCCTTGACCTGTTGGAAAGCTCTCGGATCCCCATAACTGGTTCCGTCAAACACTTTACTTACTTCTTTCGACGGAAGGTCCTTCCGTCCACATGGTATCCTGCCAGCTTTTGAAATTAAGCTGGCAGGGAAAGCAGTGTCTGTTGAGGTAGAATTGATTGATGCTCCTTTGGACTATAATCTACTTCTGGGAAGGAATTGGACTTATGCGATGTCCGCTATTGCGTCGGCCGTTTTTCATGTAGTGGTTTTTCCACATGAGAGCAAGTTGGTTACTCTTGATCAACTTGATTATACTTGAAAAGGCCGTTTAGAGTCTAATGAGTCCATTGTGCCATTGGTTGATCAGGTCAAACCTACTGCACAGAGCTTGGGGGCTGGAATGTACACATCACTAATGTGCACATTTGATCTTCCATCCCCGGTTAATTATATTGGTTCTACTAGTGTGGGGAAGTCCTTAGCTACGGTTGTAGATAAGACTGATCCTTGGGTTCTCCCATCCCCCCATGAACCAGACGTGCCCTTATCGACAGTGGAGGTAGCTTATCAAGCTATCACTCAAGTCACTATTGATCCCATCCCAGATCCTCTAACAGTCTCGAAAGATCTGGAAGAATTTTATTTGCCCGCATGGAAGGAAAACTCTTTGCACTCTATAGATTGTTTAGACATGGTTTTACCTTCTGATCAAGCCATTTTGGAAGCCATGAGTGGACATGGTAAGATTTGTCTTCATCATCGTTCCTATTTTCTTCCTGAACTAAGTAGAATAGAAAATCAAGAGTTTCGGTTGAGACTGTCAGAAGATGTTGATATACCTATCAATCCCTTACCCAGGGAAGGAATGTTTGCTGAGGGGAATATGGCAAATATTTTCGCCACTATACCTATTAACATCTCTGTGAACCCTGATGTCGTGGAAAACATATATATAGGTGCAAATTGCTCTCCTGAAGAGATTTCCATCTACACTTCCCTGTTTAAGGAATTCCATGATGTCTTTGCCTGGTCATATGAGGAGATGCCAGGCATAGATCCATCGATTGTTGAACACAAAATCCGAACATATCCTGATGCAAAACCGGTTCGACAAAAGTTAAGACCTGTTAACCCTCGCAAAGCGGCGGCTGTAAAGGCTGAAGTTGAAAAGTTGTTGAAGGTTGGTTTTATCTATCCCATAGCTTTGACAGAATGGGTATCCAACCCTGTTCCTGTTGATAAGAAGCAAGGGACTATTCGCATCTGTATGGAATTTAGAGACCTTAACAAAGCCTGTCCTAAGGACAACTATCCCACGCTATTTATAGACCAGATTATAGATGCTTGTGCAGGAGGTGAGGTGTTCTCGTTTATGGATGGTTTCTCCGGATACAATCAAATTCAAATAAAACCGGAAGACCAACATAAAACTACTTTCATTTGTCCTTGGGATACCTTCGCGTATAATAAAATGCCCTTTGGATTGAAAAATGCGGGGGCAACCTTTCAACGGGCTATGAACTTTTCCTTCCATGATATTAAAACCATTGTCGAACCATACCTTGATGATCTGCCAGCACATTCTCATAAGAGGATTCAACATCCAGATCATTTACGGTTTATATTTGAGAGATGCAAACATTATAAAATCCACTTGAATCCCCACAAGTGTGTATTCTGTGTCGAGTCAGGAAGATTGCTCGGGTTCATTGTCTCTAGTAGAGGCATCCAGGTGGATCCATTGAAAGTTGAGGCCATTGTAAATCTACCTCCTCCTCGTTCTATCAGGAAACTTCAAAGCCTGCAAGGAAAGTCTAATTTTCTTCGACGTTTTATTGTTAACTATGCCAAGATTACTAAGGGTTTCACGCGCCTGCTCAAACAGGACACCCCATTTATATGGGATGAAACCGTACAACTTGCTTTCGAGGCATTGAAAAAATCTTTGTTGTCGGCACCCTTATTGCATCCGCCAGATTATTCTAGGGATTTTATATTATATATGGCTGCGTCTGAGTCGACCATTGGGGTAGTACTAGTCCAGGAGGACGATAACCTTGTATAGCAGGTAGTTTATTATCTTAGCTGTGCTTTGGCTGGCCTTGAACTTAGATACTCCCACGTTGAGAAATTAGCCTTAGCAGCCATTTATGCTGTTCAGAGGTTATGTCACTACATTTTACTAAGGACCACCACAGTAGTGGCTGATGTGAATCCGTTTCAATACATTTTATCCCGACGGATTGTTGGGGGGGAATTTAACAAATGGATAGTCATTCTCCAGGAGTTTGACTTGGATTTCTAGTCCGCTAAGTCTAAGAAGTCCTTTGTTTTTGCTGAACTTATAGCAGAATTTCCTACTAAAGAAGATGTAGCAGTTGAAGATGACTCATTCCCAGATGAGTACATCTTCTTGATATCCACCTATTATCCTTGGTATGGGGATATTCTTCTATATCTCCAGACTTTGAAGTATCCTGCAGCTTCCTCAAGGGAGGAATGATGTAAATTACGCCTTCATGCTAAGAACTACCTCATCATAGGAGATACATTATATCGAAGAGGGGTAGATTCCATTTTGTGTCGATGCCTTACCCATGAGGAAACAGAAATTGTCTTGAATGATTCCCATAGTGGATCATGTGGGGGTCATTTATCTAGGTTAGCAATGGCCCAGAAGATATTACGTGCCGGTTATTTCTGGCCCACGAGCTTTAAAGATTGTGTCGAAGCAGTGAAGCACTTTCATCTGTGTCAGCTTTACACCAGGAAAATGCGGTCACATCCTGCTCTGTTATTTCCCATTGTCTCGATAGGCCCCTTCATGAAATGGGGGATTGATTACGTGACATGCAACCCAGCCTCGGCTGGGGGGCATAAATACATCATTGTCGTTGTTGACTATTTTACGAAATGGGCAGAGGCAATGCCTACTTTTAAAGCCGACGGGGAAACAACAGCTTTCTTTGTTTTCAATCAGATTATAGCACGATTTGGTATACCCAAAGTGATTGTCACTGACCATGGCAGTCATTTTCAAAATAACATGATGATGGAACTGACTATCATGCTCGGATTTAAACAAGAACATTCATCTTCGTACTATCCGCAAGCAAATGTTCAGGTTGAGGCTTTCAACAAAACTTTAAAAAACTATCCTTAAACGTACAATTGATGCAGCCCGTTCTAACTGGCACATCATGCTATATCCTGCTCTTTGGGCCTACCAAACCAACGTAAAAACTGCTACGGGTTTCTCCCCTTTCCAACTCGTTCATGGAGTGGAAGCAGTTACTCCGATTGAGTGTGAAATTTCGTCTTTAAAGATAGCTATTCATGTGTTACCTGATACGACGGAGCTTGAGGAACGTCCGGTACATTTAGAACACCTTGATGAACAGCATAGAGATACGTTGGCCACTGATCAAGCTCATAAAAATAGGGCTAAAACTCAGTATGATAAATCGGTCAAACCTCAGGTTTTCTCTTAAGGGGAACTTGTATTGCTTTGGGACCAAGACAAAGAACCCCTGGGGGCAGGAAAATTCAAGGCCATGTGGTTAGGACCTTATGTCGTGTTGAAATTTTTGAAAAAGGGTGCATATGAGTTAGTTGATTTTGATGGGAACAAGATGCCTGAGCCTAGAAATGGGCTCTACCTGAAAACGTACTATGCTTAGGCTTAGCACTTTTTCTTGTATTTTTATTGTATGTATTTTTATGTACATTAGGTTGTCGGTTTTGTTTTTTATATTATCTGTTGGTTGTTGCAGATGTCTTCTGAAAGGTATATAGGGTTCGCTAATGGCACTATCCGTCACACTTGTAACCTAGCTTCAGCAGCGTGGGTTATTTACTCTCCCTCGGGATAGCTTGTTACCGCTGGAGGCGCTTGCTTAGGTCTTGCTTCTAATAATGTTGCTGAGTATAGGGCCGTAATTGAGTTTTTATGGGATGCTTTGTCACGTGGTATCACCCAGCTTGACTTTCATCTAGACTCTCAGCTAGTGGTCTCCCAACTCAATCGAGCTTATTAGGTACGAAATCCTATTCTATTACATCAGTTCATGCAAATTCGGTTATTGGAAAGAAATTTTGAAGTTATTATATTCAATAACATTCCACGAAATCAGAATCAATTGACTGATGCATATGCTAATTACATTTTAGATTGGAATCTAACACACATTTCATAAAGATATACAACACACATATAAAAAACATTTG